>CM061131.1:90305794-90348460 GCA_030789695.1 Scilla litardierei | reverse complement strand
AAAGCACCTTCTGCGCTACCTCCAAGGGTCTACAGATTTGGGACTCTTCAACAAAAATGAAATATCCTCTACACTTGCTGGATATGATGATGCAGGTTATTTGTCTGATCCCTACAATGCAAAGTCACAGACAGGGTATGTGTTTACATATGGAGGGACAGCCATTTCCTGTAGATCCATCAAGCAAACCTTGACGGTGACCTCATCCAATCACTCAGAGATAATTGCCATCCATGAAGCAAGCATAGAATGCATATGGTTACGCTCAGTTTTCCATTACATCCTATCTACTACCGGACTGAAGACTGAAGATCTCGAACCTACTACAATGTTCGAGGACAATGCTGCTTGAATAGCTCAGCTATGAGGTGGCTTCATCAAAGGCGACAGAACTAAGCACATTTCACCAAAGTTCTTTTGGATGCACGAGCTACAGAGAGATGGCAAGATCAACATCAGACAAGTGCAATCATGTGACAATTTGACAGACTTGTTCACTAATGCCCTTCCTACTGCTATTTTAGGAAGCTTGTACAGAAAATTGGAATGAGACGTCTAAGAGATCTGAAAGCTTGAGAGCTTGTACAGATCAGGGGTAGTTAGAGAGAGTTTGTACTCTTTTCCCTTAAATATGGTTTTTCCACAGGGTTTTCCATAGATAAAGGTTTAAACGAGGCAAATCTTACCAACTCAGGATCCCTAAGTATCCACCCTATGTGAGACTCTTCTATGCGCAGAATCCAGGAGTATTCACGAGCAGAGTCCACACATATGGCTGGATAAGGGGGAGTGTTGTGAACGGTTATAAACCGGAGTTGGTTAAGATACTGGGCTATTTTAGAGATATGCCCATATCAATGTAGTCCACGTTCGTATTCTCCCAACTTGCCTATAAATAAAGAGCCGTGGGCTCCTTCCCCAGTAGTTGATTCATAACAACAAGATTTTTGTAGCCTAATTTTGTCTTCTCATATTTTTCAGTTGAAGATAGCGATCTCCAGGTTCCAACAGACATTTTTGTGGATTTTTCGCTGTGGACTTTTTTCCCACACTTTCTGGAAGATATGAATCTTTTTAAATGATATGATTTTTGTGCTAACTTTGTCTTCTCTTTTTTCAGTTTAATATTACGATCTCCCGGTTCCATCAGACATTTGTTCGTATTTTTCTTAGCTCGGTGCTATTTTCTATATTTTATGGAAGATACGTATCTTTTTATTAAATGATATGATTTTTGGCCTAATTTTGTCTTCTTTTATTTTTCAGTTGAAGATGGCGATCTTTCGGTTCCAACAGACATTTTTTCGGATTTTTCTGAGCTCCGAGCTATTTTCTATATATTCTGTATGATATGATTCTTTATATTAAATGATATGCTTTTTATAATCTAATTTCGTCTTCTCATATTATTCAGTTGAAGATGGTGATCCTCGGCTCTAGCGATCATTTTTACCGATTGTTTTGAGCTTGGGGCTATTTTTCTTCGTTTTCTGGAAGTTATGGATCTTTTTATTAAATGATTTGATTTTTTGACCTAATTTTTTCTTCTCTTATTTTTTTAGATGAAGATGGCGATCTGCCGGCTACTACGAACATTTTTGACATTTTTGCGGATTTTTCTGAGCTCAGCGCTATTTCTACATTTTCGAAAAGTTATGTCTCTTTTTATTAAATGATATGATTTATATAGCTTAATTTCTTTCTTCTCTTAATTTTAAGTTGAAGGTGGCGATCTCCCGATTCCAATGGACATTTTTGCATATTTTTTGAGCTCGGTGCAATTTTTTATATTTCATAGAAGATATAGAAATTTTTTATTAAATAAAATGTTATTTCTATAGCCTAAGTTTGTCTTCTGTTATTTCTTCGGTCGAAGATGGCAATCTCCCGGTTTCAACTGACATTTTTGCAGATTTTTCTTAGCTTGAAACTATTTTTCTACATTTTCTGGAAGATATGTATCTTTTTATGAAATGGTATGATTTTTTGGCCTAATTTTGTCTCCTCTTTTTTTACTTTGAAGATGACGATTTCCCAGTTCCAGTGGACATTTCTGCGGATTTATTTTGAGCTACGGGCTATTTTCTATATCTTTTGTATAATATGAATCTTTATATTAAATGATATGCTTTTCATAACATAATTTAGTCATCTCTTATTTTTCAGTTGAAGATGGCAATCTCCCGGTTCCAATGTAAATTTTTGCGGATTTTTCTGAGCTCGGAGCTATTTTTCTACATTTTCGAGAAGATACGGATCTTTTTATTAAATGACATGTTTTAGCCTAATTTTGTCTTCTTTTATTTTTTCAGTAGAAGATAGCGATCTTCTGTTTGTAACGGACATTTTGCATATTATTCTGACCTCGAGACTATTTTCTAAATATTCTTGAAGATATGGATCTTTTTATAAAATGATATGATTATTGGCCTAATTTTGTCTTCTCTTATTATTCAATTGAAGATGGCAATATTCCTGTTCCAACGGACATTTTTCAGATTTTTATAAGCTCGGTGCACTTTTCTATAATTTTAGAAATGATATGATTTTTATAGCCTACGTTTGTCTTCCCTTGTTTTTTCTGTTGAAGAGGGCGATTTCCCAGTTCTAATGAACATTTTTGCAGATTCTCTTAACTTGAGGCTGTTTTTCTACATTTTCGGGAAGAAATGCATCTTTTTATAAAATGATATATTTTGGCCTAATTTTGTCTTCTCTATTTTTCAGATGAAGATGACGATCTCCCTGTTCCAACGAACATTTTTTCGGATTTTTCTGAGCTTCGAGATATTTTCTACATCTTTTGTAAGATATGAATCTTTATATTAAATGACATGATTTTATAGCCTAATTTTGTCTTCTCTTATTTTTTTCAGTTGAAAATGGTGATCTCCCGGTTCCAATAACATTTTTGTAGGTTTTTTGAGCTCTGTGACATTTTCTACCTTTTATGGAAGATATTGAACTTTTTATTAAATGATATTATTTTTATAGCTTACGTTTGCCTTCTCTTATTTTTTTCAACTGAAGATGGCGATCTCTCGGTTCCAACGGAATTTTTTACGGATTTTTTCTGAGCTCAAGGCTATTTTCTACATATTCAGGAAGATATGGATCTTTATATTAAATGAAATGATTTTTATGGTCTAATTTTGTCTTCTCTTATTTTTAGTTGAAGATGTCGTTTTTGCGTATTATTCTGACCTCGAGACTATTTTCTAAATTTTTTGGAATATATATATCTTTTTATTAAACGATATGATTTTTGGCCTACTTTTGTCTTCTCTTATTTTTCTGTTGAAGATGGCATCCTTCCGGTTCCAATAGACATTTTTGCAGATTTTTATACGCTCAGTGCTATTTTTTATATTGAAGAAGAGGATCTTTTATTAAAAGATATGATTTTATAGCCTACATTTGTCTTCTCTAATTTTTTCCGTTGAAGATGGCGATCTACCCATTTCAACAAACATTTTTGTAGATTTTTCTTAGCTTGGGACTGTTTTTATACCTTTTGGAAGACATGGAGATTTTTATTAAATGATAGGATTTTTGGCCCAATTTGTCTTCCCTTTTTCAGTTGAAGATAGCATTCTCCCAATTCCAATTTACATTCGTGCAGTTTTTTTGCGCTGCATGCTATTTTCTATATTTTCTAGAAGATATGGATCTTTATATTGAATGATATGATTTTTATAACCTAATTTTGTCTTCTGATATTTTTTAGTTGAAGATGGCGATTTTCCGGTTTCAACGGACATGTTTGCAGATTTTCTAGTTTCAACGGACGAGGTGGCTTTATCAAAGGCGACAGAACTAAGCACATTTACCAAAGTTCGTCTGGACGCACGAGCTACAGAGAGATGGCAAGATCAACATCAGACAAGTGCAATCATGTGACAATTTGGCAGACTTGTTCACTAAAGCCCTTCCTGCTTCTACTTTTAGGAAGCTTGTACAAAAAATTGGAATGAGACGTATAAGAGATCTGAAAGCTTGAGAGCTTGTACAGATCAGGGAGAGTTAGGGAGAGTTTGTACTCTTTTCCCTTAACTATGGTTTTTTCCACAGGGTTTTCCATAGATAAAGGTTTTAACGAGGCAAATCTCACCAACTCAGGATCCCGAAGTATCCACCCCATGTGAGACTCTTCTATGCTCAGAATCCAGAAGTAGTCATGAGCAGAGTCCACACCTATGGCTGGATAAGGGGGAGTGTTGTGAACGGTTATAAACCGAAGTTGGTTAAGATACTGGGCTATTTTAGAGATAGGCCCATATAAATGTAGCCCACGTTTGTATTCTCCCTACTTGCCTATAAATAAAGAGCTCTGGGCTCCTCCCTCAGTAGTTGATTAATAACAACAAGATTTTTGTAGCCTAATTTTGTCATCTCATATTTTTCAGTTGAAGATGGCGATCTCCAGGTTCCAACAGACATTTTTGCGGATTTGTCGCTTTGGACTTTTTTCCCACACTTTCTGGAAGATATGAATCTTTTTATTAAATGATATGATTTTTTGTGCTAATTTTGTCTCTCTTTTTTCAGTTTAATATTACGATCTCCGGGTTCCATCGGACATTTGTTCGGATTTTTCTTAGCTCAGTGCTATTTTCTACATTTTATGGCAGATACGTATCTTTTTATTAAATGATATGATTTTTTGGCCTAACTTTGTCTTCTTTTATTTTTCAGTTGAAGATGGCGATCTTTCGGTTCTAACAGACATTTTTTCGGATTTTTCTGAGATCCGAGCTATTTTTTACATATTCTGTATGATATGATTCTTTATATTAAATGATATGCTTTTTATAACCTAATATTATTCCATTGAAGATGGTGATCCCCGGCTCTAACTGTCATTTTTACCGTTTGTTTTGAGCTTGGGGCTATTTTTCTTCGTTTTCGGGAAGTTATGGATCTTTTTATTAAATGATATGATTTGTTGACCTAATTTTTTCTTCTCTTATTTTTTTAAATGAAGATTGCGATCTCCCGGCTACTATAAACATTTTTGCGGATTTTTCTGAGCTCGTCGCTATTTTCTACATTTTCGAAAAGTTATGTTTCTTTTTATTAAATGATATGATTTATTAGCTTAATTTTTTCTTCTCTTAATTTTAAGTTGAAGGTGGCGATCTCCCATTTCCAATGGACATTTTTGCATATTTTTTGAGCTCGGTGCAATTTTTTATATTTCATAGAAGATATAGAAATTTTTATTAAATAAAATGTTATTCTATAGCCTAAGTTTATCTTCTGTTATTTTTTTGGTCGAAGATGGCAATCTCCTGGTTCCAACGGACATTTTTGTAGATTTTTCTTAGCTTAAAACTATTTTTCTATATTTTTTGGAAGATATGTATCTTTTTATGAAATGGTACGATTTTTTGGCCTAATTTGTCTTCTCTTTTTTTACTTTGAAGATGACGATCTCCCAGTTCCAATGGACATTTCTGCGAATTTATTTTGAGCTACGGGCTATTTTCTATATTTTTTGTGTAATATGAATCTTTATATTAAATGATATGCTTTTCATAACATAATTTAGTCATCTCTTATTTTTCAGTTAAAGATGGCAATCTCCCAGTTCCAAGGTAAATTTCTGCGGTTTTTTTGAGCTCGGAGCCATTTTTCTACATTTTCGAGAAGTTACGGATTTTTTTATTAAATGATATTTTTAAGCCTAATTTTGTCTTCTTTTAATTTTTTCGGTTAAAGATAGCGATCTTTCGTTTGTAACGGACATTTTGCGTATTATTCTGACCTCGAGACTATTTTCTAAATATTCTTGAAGATATGGATCTTTTTATTAAATGATTGTTGTGAATGGGTATTTACTGGGTTGGATGAGTTATTGGGCCAACCCAAGTGTTTGGGCCCATATCTGTATAAGCCCACTTGTATTCTCCCCTTTGGCTATAAATATAAACCTGAGGGCTCTCCCCTCAGTAGTTGATTCATAACACGTTATCAGCACGACTCTAAAAATTTTCTTTTTCCACAAAATTTTCTTTCCGTTCGTTGCGAAGGCGAAGGCGAAGGCGAGACGGGAGATCCACGAGCGCGGTGCAAGGCTTCCTCCATCAAGGGTCATCATCCGCGTAGGGCTTCGAGCAACCGTCGCTATATCCGGAGGACGGATATAGAGGTAAAAACACTAAAAACGATATTTTTAATCATACGTATGATTACCCCTCCCCTAGATCTCACAAGATCGTCATGGGGATTCATCGTCGCCTTGAAAACGACGGATTTTTCATCCCAAAAACCCAATTTTTAGGGTAAAAACCCAATTTTTAGGGCAAAAACCCAATTTTTAGGGTAAAACCCCTAATTTTGAACCCTAATTTTTAGGAGAAACCCCCCCTCGCCGGAATCCGCCCCCCCACCCTGGCCGCCTCCCCCCGCAGGGGGGGCGGCCCCCGCCGCCTCCCCTGCAGGGGGCGGCGGCCCCCTTGGCCGCCTCCCCCTGCAGGGGGCGGCGGCCCCCGAGGCCGCCTCCCCCTGCAGGGGGGGCGGCGGCCCCCGAGGCCGCCTCCCCCTGCAGGGGGGGCGGCCCCGACCGCTCCCCCCTGCAGGGGGGCGGCCTCCGCGGCCGCGCCCCCCCCTGCAGGGGGGCGGCCCCCGCCGCACCCCCTGCAGGGGGCGGCGGCCCCGGCGGCCGCGCCCCCCTGCAGGGGGCGCCGGCGGCGCCGGGCCCCCCCACACAGAAACCCTAAAATTTAAAAAAAAAACAGAGTCTGTGGGCCTGAAGCCCACAGACCTGTTGTGGGCTTCAGGCCCACAGATTTCAAAAAAAAAGCCTATGGGCCTGAAGCCCATAGGCCGACTGCGGGCTTCAGACCCGCAGTCCGTTTTATCTGAAAAAAAAATGGGGGAGGCAAAGGCTATTAACAAGCCTTAAAAGGCAACTTGCTAGACAAAAAATTTATTTAAAAGGGGGTTCTAAGGGCAAAATATTCGTGAAAAATCACGGTAAATTACGGGACAAATATCGGGCAGGCGAGGACTTTTTGGGGATTCTTGGGGGGACTTTTGGGATGATGAGGGAAACTTTTTCCTCTGACAAAGAAAATGTTAATTTTGGGCTCTTAATCAATTTAATTGATTAAACCCATTCAAATTACAACCTTTGCATTGTAATGATTTTTTTCTGCAAAAATCATATTTACATGCTTTGCATCTCTGGTATATTCTGTTGGATATTATATGCGTGGTTGTGCATTGTATTTAAAACTTAATAATTAGTAAGATCCTGCGACCGCTCTGCC
The DNA here is from genome assembly GCA_030789695.1 of Scilla litardierei. NCBI lineage: Eukaryota > Viridiplantae > Streptophyta > Magnoliopsida > Asparagales > Asparagaceae > Scilla > Scilla litardierei. Next base: position 90,341,186 of record CM061131.1, on the reverse strand, counting down.
GTTAGTAACCTAAACTAACGGTGTATGACGTTGCCCAGTGGTCCAATAATTATTAAGTGTTTAAATTATTTATCCATCTCTGCGAATATTAAATGCCTGTGATGCCTGTGATGAAAATGTTATGAGCACAATACTTCTGCATGAATTGCTAAATGTGGTTTTTTGGATCGGCCGTTTAGTCCCACAGTTTATTTCCCGCACATTTCTTTTATTTTTGAGAGAAATTGTAGTGAGGAATTTATGTAAATGTCAAAGAAAGAAGACCAACTTCCATGGAGACGGAGGCCACGCTTGAAGATGGAGATATCATATGGGACCCACGGGGTTTCCAAAGTTGTATTTTCATTTTCTTTAAGCTGCAAATTTGTATAATTTGGACTATGGACTTTCTTTGGACTCTTTCTTGTGGGACTGGCCGATCCACACAGTTAGTTTTTCGTTAAATATTGCCTCCGCATGAAAATGTTTTCTCTGAATTAATTATTAATTCATGCATGTTTGTGCTCTGCTAGATAAATGGCTAATATTGCAAGCGTTAATTTCGAAGTACTGGAAGCATCAGGTAGAAACTATCTAAGCTGGCAGCTAGATGTAAAGTTTCACCTGCGGGCAAAGACCCTCATCGCTGCTGTGACTGAAAAAGAAAATGTTAGCGATATAAGAGAAGGCGCAAGCCATCATCTATATTCGCCGCCATGTGGACAAGACCTTAAAGGCTGAATACCTTACGGTCGAAGATCCACTTGAGCTATGGACTGCCCTTGAGGACAGGTATAAACATCAGAAAGATGTTATACTCCCAAGGGCACGATACGAGTGGGAGAACCTGAGACTGCAGGACTTAAAGTCCGTTGCTGAGTACAACTCAGCACTTTTTAGCATCACCGCACGCCTGAAGTTGTGTGGTGAAAAAGTCTCAGAAAATCGCATGCTGGAAAAGACGTATACGTCCTTCCATGAAAAAAATGCGATACTCATGCAGCAATACTGTGAACGAAAGTTCACCAAGTATTCCGAGCTGCCGCCATGTTTACTCATGGCCGAGTAAAACAGAGAGCTTCTTCTCTCCACTCACAATATATACGCTCCCCGACACTGCCCCCCACCAGAAGCTCACTATTCCTCTTCCTTCAAAAAGAAGAGAGATAATAAAAGAAAAGAAAGACCACAGAAGGGGGGTCAACAGAAAAATGCCAAGGGCCATGCACAGCAACAGCGAAATAATGAAAGTAAGCGGAAGTTCACGTGGCACAGGCATGACAAAAATGATTCACCCCCACCCAAGAGGGAATGGGAAGACCAGTGCCATAATTGTGGCATGAAAAGCCACTGGTCCAAAATGTGTCGAACTTCGCAGCACCTCCAGGATTTGTATAAAGAGAACAAGAAAAATAAAGCTGAAACAAACCTGATGACCTCTGATGCTCCAGTCAAGTTTTCAGCTGACAAACTTCGAAAATGATGACTTGCTTGATTAGCCTTTATTTTTAGCAATTTGTTTTGAGAATAATTTATGAGAGCTTTTGCATTATGCAATCTGTTTTTGAATAAAATTTTTAGTATACAATAAATGAAAATGTTTATCTAAATATGCATGTGCCGATATGTTTCATCTTTTGAAACTGCTCTCATAAATGCTTAGTAGACAATAAACACGTACGATTTCTTTCAATACAAAGCCCATATCAGGGCTATATTGAAGATCCAGGGAATGCAACACAGTTGCCCCCAAACGACACAAAAATAATGGATGCACTAATCCCTCCGAATTCCAAAAAGAAACTTTCTAAGTTTCAAGGACATCCGTTTCAACGGATCCCACTTGGAAACAGCAAATGTAAATGAAAAATTACCGTATGCAACGTCTCAAGAAAAAGGAGTAAAATCCACACTTGAACGTTTTGAGAGCCTTATAGGCCTCTACCATACGAAGATTCGGAGAAAGGAAGCAGAATTAAACGGAGCACCTGAAGTGCCCTACATCAGCCGAGTTTTTACTCTGGCATGATGGACTTGGCCACCCTGGATTCGTAATGATGCACAACATCTTATCCTATGGGTATGACTTGAAGAACCAGAAGATTCTTCAGAAGGAAAAAATTCCCTCGCATCCCTTACTATAAGGGAAGATTAATTACAAGGCCATCTCCACGAAAAGTTGAAAAAGGATCTCCACGCTTCCTCAAAAAGAATACAAGGAGACAGATGTGGATAAAATCCACCACCCCTAGTGGGCTATTTTGGTACTTCATTGTACTGATAAATGCATCCTCAGAATATTCGTACGTATGTCTACTACAAGACCCGCAACTTAGCTTTTCCAAAGCTATTGGCACAAGAATAAAAATGTTGCGGGCACATATCCCAGACAATAAAATGTTGTAAATAAGTCTGGTTAATGTTGGGAAATATACCTCCCAGTCTTTTCAAGAGTACTACCAGTCAACGGGAATCGAAAATGAACATACAAGTGCCGCATGTTCATACCCAAAATGGGTCGGCAGAGTCACTGAAAAGTAGACTCCAATGGACTGAACGTCCATTAAATCCCGATTGCATATGGATGCATGGGGACATGCAAACTCTGCATGCTGCATCGTAAATGAAAATAAGACCCTCTGGAGGTCAGAGTCTCCAATGCAATTTGCATATGGAATGCCACCGAACATTTCTCATCTGAGAATCTTCGGTCACGCAGTCTGAAATCCCCATTGCACCACCAAAGAGGACCAAAACGGTACTCAACGTCGCCTAGGTATCCATGCAGGGTTTGACTCACCCTCACTTATAAGATACCTAGAACCCCAAACGGGGGACGTAATTAAGGCACACCTTGAAGACTGTGATCTCGATGAGACAAGTTTTCCCAAAAATAGGCCCAGATACTGGAAAATCTGGCGCAAAGAAAATTATAACGTGGGATACAAACAGCTTGACCCACTATGATCCGGTAACAATACAATGTGTAGATGAGATCCAGAAGATCTTCCACACACAGAACACTGTTCACCAATTACCGGAATCATTTATTGACAACCAGAAGATTGTCAGATCACACATCCCTGCTGCAAAAACTCCAGCTAGGATTGACATCCCCGAGAATGGATGCAATCCACCAGCAGCAGAAGTGGCTGATCCATAACAGAAAAGAGGCAGACCACCAGGCTCCAAGGACAGAAACTCCTGGAGACCTTAAGACAATACTACCACAGGACAATGAGCTCCTGTCCACACCATCACCCTTCCCGGAATCCACTGCACAGGAATTGCCGGGAAAAAGTGAAATTAAGTAAATGTTGTACGTACTGGGGAGGTGTTGGACAGATAGAACATAAATTGTCGACAATATATTCACGAATTATATTGCCATATACATCGCAATGGCGATGATGTTTGTAAATTATCGTTCCACACTCCGTTGTTAGAAGGCAAACGTAGAGATTGGCCAAACGTGGAACGTGGCAATAAAAGATGAGCTGGACTCACTTATGAAACGTGAAATGTTCGGACCTGAAGTCCAGACACTAAAAGGTGTCAAACCTGTGGATAAAACAAAGTATTGCAAACATAAGAAAAATAAATATAAAATCGTATGCTATACGGTACAACCTATAGCCCAAGGAAAATTTCGCTGAAACTAGGGATCGAACAAATTCAAATGAGCATGTCTCATAAATGATGCATCAATCTCCCCAAGTTATCAAAAGCGAATACCTTACGATTTGGCGAAGGGAAATTATGGATATGCCGTTATTGGATGTTGTGACGGCATACCTCCGTGGATATCTTGTAAAGATAATTTCCACATTTCCTTAAAATGCCTGAATAGACTTCGGGACGTCTATTCAAATGAAGAAATATAAGTATAACAAATAAATGTACAACCAAGAGAATCACTTGACAAGTCAAAGATTCCAACTGAAGGTTGTCTTTGCATCTGTGCAAAGAACAGGATTAGAGATCATAGTTGGAGACAACTAAAATCTCATCGGATCTCCTGAAGAGAAAACCGAACTACATGTACAAGCCTGACCTTTGAACATGAAAAGACCTAGGCAAATATAAAGTCATGGCTCATAGAATCCTGTTACAAACGCCCAGAAGTGCGTTGGAGATATTAAAAGGACCATTGTCATCCAAAGTACACCTACGGTGGTACACTTACTGGATGAACAAAAAGAACCCTTCCGATCGCTGGAAGAGGGGGAGGATATAACTGGTCCTAAAGTCCCTTATCTTAGTGCAATCATGCACTCCTGGCTAACTGCATGTGTCCCGGTATAGCAATTGCAGTAAACTCATTAGCCAGAGATAGTTGGCACCTAAAAAGGGCCATTAGACCTGAGTTAAGCCTTCTGCGCTTCCTCCAAGGGTCGAAATATTTGTACTTACAAAATGTAGTAGCATCCTCCAATGTTTATGCAAATGCAGGTTTCAGGTCCAGTCCCTATGCTGAGAAATCACAGAACGGGTACCAACAGTGGGATGACCACCTACTGCAAATATGCAAAGCAACTTATGAAGGCAACATCATCCTATAATTCCGAGATCCTCACCATTCCAGAATCACACCAATGGTGTATTTAAAGGGGCCTGGTGGTACATCACATCCCAGTGACGACTGGGATAGAGGCTGGTTCTGTGGAGCTGACCATATAATCTGAAGACCACATCAGAGGCGACGAAACTTAGCACACCTCTCCAGAGTTTCTGGATTCAGCAGCTGCTTGATGGTGACAAAATTTGTAATCTGTGTATATTTTCGGAATATTGTAAATAGGAGTGATGAGATAAGCCTAAGAGATCTGAAAGCCTAAGAGCTTTTACAGATCAGGGGGGGTTGAGGGAATTTGTACTCTTTTCCCTTAGCTATGGTTTTTCCCACTGGGTTTTCCATAGCCAAAGGTTTTAACGAGGCAAATCAAATCAACTCTGGATCCCGAAGTATCCACCCCTCCGTGACGCTCAGAATCCAGAAGTATTCATGAGCAGAGTCACTTGTACAAATCAGGGGGAGTTAAAGAGCGTTTGCACTCTTTTTCCTTAACTATGGTTTTTCCCACTGGGTTTTCCATAGCCAAAGGTTTTAACGAGGCAAATCTCACCAACTCAGGATCATGAAGTATCCACCCCATGTGAGACCCATACAGGCTCAGAATCCTGAAGTATTCATGAGCAGGGTCCACAACTATGGCTGGATAAGGGGGAGTGTTGTGAATGGGTATTTACTGGGTTGGATGAGTTATTGGGCCAACCCAAGTGTTTGGGCCCATATCTGTATAAGCCCACTTGTATTCTCCCCTTTGGCTATAAATATAAACCTGAGGGCTCTCCCCTCAGTAGTTGATTCATAACAATGATATAATTTTAGCCTAATTTTATCTTCTCTTATTTTTCAATTAAAGATGGCAATATCCCTGTTCCATTGGACATTTTTTCGGATTTTTATAAGCTCAGTGCACTTTTCTATAATTTTATAAATGATATGATTTTTATAGCCTACGTTTGTCTTCCCTTGTTTTTTCTGTTGAAGAGGGCGATCTCCCGGTTCCAATGAACATTTTTGCAGATTTCTCTTAACTTGAGGCTGTTTTTCTACATTTTCTGGAAGAAATACATCTTTTTATAAAATGATATATTTTGGCCAAATTTTGTCTTCTCTATTTTTCAATGAAGATGACGATCTTTCGGTTCCAACGAACATTTTTTCGGATTTTTCTGAGCTTCGAGATATTTTCTACATCTTTTGTAAGATATGAATCTTTATATTAAATGACATGATTTTAAAGCCTAATTTTGTCTTCTCTTATTTTTTTAGTTGAAAATGGTGATCTCCCGGTTCCAACAAACATTTTCACAGGTTTTTTGAGCTCGGTGCCATTTTTTACCTTTTATGGAAGATATAGAACTTTTTATTAAATAATATTATTTTTAAAGCCTATGTCTGCCTTCTCTTATTTTTTCATCTGAAGATGGCGATCTCTCGGTTCCAACGGAAATTTTAGCGGATTTTTTCTAAGCTCGAGGCTATTTTCTACATATTCAGGAAGATATGGATCTTTATATTAAATGAAATGATTTTTAGGGTCTAATTTTGTCTTCTTTTATTTTTAGTTGAAGATGGCATTTTTTGGTATTATTCTGACCTCGAGACTATTTTCTAAATTTTCTGGAATATATGTATCTTTTTATTAAATGATATGATTTTTGGCCTAATTTTGTCTTCTCTTATTTTTCTGTTGAAGATGGCGTCCTTCCGGTTCCAACGGACATTTTTACAGATTTTTATACGCTCGGTGCTATTTTTTATATTGAAGACGAGGATCTTTTTATTAAAAGATATGATTTGTATAGCCTACATTTGTCTTCTCTAATTTTTTTCCGTTGAAGATGGCGATCTACCCATTTCAACCGACATTTTTTCAGATTTTTCTTAGCTTGGAACTATTTTTATACCTTTTTTGGAATACATGGAGATTTTTATTAAATGATAGGATTTTTGGCCCAATTTTGTCTTCCCTTTTTCAGTTGAAGATGGCGTTCTCCCAGTTCCAATTTACATTTATGCAGATTTTTTTGCGTTGCATGCTATTTTCTATATTTTCTAGTTATATTGAATGATATGATTTTTATAACCTAATTTTGTCTTTTGATAATTTTTAGTTGAAGATGGCGATTTTTCGGTTTCAACTGACATGTTTGCAGATTTTTCTGAGCTGGGGTCTATTTTTCTACATTTTCGAGAAGTTGTGTATCTTTTTACTATATGATAAGATTTTTGGCCAAATTTTGCCTTCTCTTATTTTTTAGTTGAAATGGCGATCGCCCAGTTCCAATGGACATTTTTTGCTGATTATTCTAACCTTGTGTCTATTTTCTAAATTTTCTGGAAGATATGGATTTTTTAGTGAATGATTTGATTTTTGGCCTAATTTTGCATTCTATTATTTTTCTGTTGAAGAAAGCAATCTCCCGGTTCCAATAGATGTTTTTGAAGATTTTTCTGAGCTCGATGCTATTTTCTACATTTTATTGAAGATAAGTATCTTTTTATTAAATGAGATGATTTTTATAGCATACATTTTTCTTCCCTTATTTTTTCAGGTGAAGGAGGCAATCTACCAGTTCCAAAGGACATTTTTGCGGACTTTTCTTAGCTTGGGACTATTTTCTACATTTTTTGTATGATATGTATTTTTAATGAAATGATAAGATTTATTGGCCTAATTTTGTCTTCTCGTTTTTACCGATAAAGATGGCGATCTCCAAGTTCCAACAGACATTTTTGCAAATTATTCTGACCTCGGGGATATTTTCTAACTTTCTGGAAGATATGCATCTTTTTATTAAATGATATGATTTTTAGCCTAATTTTCTCTTCTCTTATTTTTCAGTTGAAGATTGCGATCTGTCCATTCCAACGTACATTTTTGCGGAGTTTTCGCAGCTCGTTGCTATTTTCTATATTTTATGTAAGATATGGATCTTTTTATTAAATGATATACTTTTTATATTCTATGTTTGTCTTCTCTTATTTTTTCAGTTGAATATGGCGATCTACCGGTTCCAACGGATATTTTACTGATTTTTCTTACCCAATGGCTATTTTTCTACATTTTATGGAAGATATGGTTCATTTTATTAAATGATATGATTTTTTGGCCTAATTTATTTTTTCTGTTTAAGATGGCATTCTCCTAGTTTCAACGGACATTTTTGAGGATTTTTTGACCATGAGGCTATTTACTATATTTTCTGGAAGATACAGATCTTTTAATAAATAATATGATTTTAAGCCTAATTTTGTTCTCTTATATTTTTCAGATGAAGATGGCAATCTCCCGGTTTCAACTGACATTTTTACAGATTTTCTAAGTTCGGGGCAATTTTTTTGCATTTCATGGAAGATTTGTATCATTTTATTAAATAAAATGATTTTTTGGCCTAATTTTGTCTTCTCGTATTTTTCAGTTGAAGATTGCGTTCTCTTAGTTTCAACGGATATTTTTTCTTATTTTTCTTGATCTGGAGGCTATTTTCTACATTTTCCTGAAGTTATTGACCTAGCGGCTATTTTCTACATTTTCTTGAAGTTATTGATCATTTTATTATATAATTTGATCATTAAACCTAATTTTGTCTTCTATTTTATTCAGATTAAGATAGTGATCTCCCGGTTCTAACGACATTTTTGCGGTTTTTTCTGAGCTTCTAGCTATTTCTAACTTTTCTTTAAGACATGTTTCTTTAAATTAAATGATATGATTTTTATAGCCTAATTTTGCCTTCTCTTAATTTTAAGTTGAAGGTGGTGATCTCCTGGTTCAAACAGACATTTTTGCGGATTTTACTTAGGTCGGAGCTATTTTCTTTATTTTCTTGAAGATATGCAACTTTTAGTTAAATGATATGAGTTTTTTTACCTAATTTGTTCTTCTCTTATTTTTTAGTTGAAGATTGCGATCTCTCTGTTTCAACGGATATTTTCACGGATTTTTCTAAGCTCGTGGTTATTTTCTACATTTTCTGGAAGATATGGATCATTTTGGCTTAATTTTATCTTCTCGACAAACTACCCATTCCAACAGACATTTTTGCAAATTTTTCTTAGCTAGGGACTATTTTTCCACCTTTTCTAGAAGACATGGATATTATTATTAAATGACATGATTTTTTTGACCCCATTTTGTCTTCTCTTTTTCAGTTGAAGATAGCGATCTCACGGTTCCAATTTACATTTGTGCGGATTTTTTTGAGCTCCGGGCAATTTTTAACATTATCTAAAAGATATGGACCTTTATAATAAATGATATAATTTTTATCACATAATTTTGTATTCTCTTATTTTTCAGCTGAAGATGCCGATCTCCCAGTTCCAACTACATTTTTGCAGTTTTCTCTGGGCTCGGGGCTATATTTCTACATTTTCTAAAAGTTATAGATCTTTTCATTAAATGATATGATTTTTTGACAAATTTTGTCTTCTCTTGTTTTTCAGTTAAAGATGGCGATCTCTCGGTTCCAACGGACATTTTTGCGGATTATTCTGACCTCATGTCTATTTTCTAAATTTTATAGAAGATATGGATCTTTTTATTAAATGATTTGATTTTTGACCAATTTTACCTTCACATATTTTTCAGTTAAAGATGTCGATCTCCCGGTTCCAATTGATATTTATTCGGATTTTTCTGAACTCGGTGCTATTTTCTATATTTTATGGAAGATATGTATCTTTTCATTAAATGAGATGATTTTTATAGCCTAAATTTCTCTTCTCTAAAATTTTCAAGTAAAGATGGAGATCTACCGGTTCCGACGGACATTTTTACAGACTTTTCTTTCCTTGGGACTATTTTTCTACATTTCCTGTAAGATATGTATTTTTTATTAAATGATATGATTTTTGGCCTAATTTTATCATCTCTTTTTCAGTTGATGATAACGATCTCCTTGTTCCAACTGACATTTTTACGAATTTTTCAAAGCTACGGCCTATTTTCTACATTTTATGAAAGATATGAATCTTTTTATTAAGAATATGATTTGTTGGCCTAATTTTGTCTTCTCTTATATTTCAGTTGAAGATGGCAATCTCACGGTTCCAACGGACATTTTTGTGGATTTTTCTGAGCTTTGAGCTACTTTCTACATTTTATGGAACATATGTCTCTTTTATTAAATGATCTGATTTTTATAGCCTAAGTTTGTCTTGTCTTATTTTTCAATTGAAGATGGCGATCTCCCGGTTCCAACAAACATTTTTGCGGATTTTTCTGAGCTGGTGGCTATTTTCTATATTTTATGGAAGATAAGAATCTTTTTATTAAATGATATGGATTTTTATAGCCTAAGTTTATATTCTCTTATTTTTCAGTTGAGTATGTCAATCTCCTGTTTCCAATGGAAAATTTTTACAGATTTTTCTGAGCTCGGTGCTATTTTATACACTTAATTGAGGATATGAATCTTTTTATTAAATGATGATTTTTATCGCCTAAGTTTGGCTTCTCTTATTTTTTTTAGTTGAAGATGACGATCTCCCGGTACCAGCAGGCATTTTTACGGATTTTTCTGACCTCGAGCCTATTTTCAATATTTTCTTGAAGATATGCATCTTTTTATTAAATAATATGATTTTTGGGCCTAACTTTTCTTCTCTTATTTTTTCATTGAATATGGCAATCTCCCGATTCCAACAGGCTTTTAAAAAAACTTTCTTAGCTCCGGGCAATTTCCTACATTTTCTGTAAGACATGTATCTTTATATTACATAATATAATTTTTATAGCTTAAATTTTTTGTTCTCTTATATTTCAATTGAAGATGGCGATCTTCCGGTTCCGACAGAAATTTTTGTGGATTTTCATAAGATTTGGGCTATTTTCAACATTTTCTAAAAGATATGGATCATCTTATTAAATGATAAGAATTTTGGGCTTATTTTGTCTTTTCTTATTTTTTTTTCGTTGAAGATGGCGATCTCCATGTTCCAACGGACATTTTGCAGATTTTTCAGAGCTCGAGATAATTTTCTACAGTTTATTGAAGATATGTATCTTTTATTAAATGATTTGATTTTTATAGCCTAATTTTTTAATTGAAAACCTAGATCTCCCAGTTCCAACAGAAATTTTTGCGGATTTTTCTGAACTCATGGCTATTTTGTATATTTTCTATAGGATATGAATCTTTATATTAAATGATATGATTTTTATGGCCTAATTTTTACTTCTCTTATTTTTTCGTTGAAGATGGCAAACTCTCAGTTCCAATAGACATTTTTGCAGATTTTTCTGAGCTACGGGAATTTTCTATATTTTTTGTAAGATCAGAATCTTTATATTAAATTATATGATTTTTTAGCCTAATTTTGTCTTCTCTTATTTTCAGTTGAAGATTGTGATCTCTCGGTTCCAACGAAAATTTTTGCATATTTTTCTGAGCTCATGGCTATTTTCTAAAAAATTTGGAAGATACAGATCTTTTTAGTAAATGATAAGATTTTTGGCTCAATTTTGTATTCTATTATTATTTTAGTTGTAGAAGGCAATCTCCCGGTTTCAACGAAATTTTTTGATTATTTTTCTGAACTCGGGGCTATTTTTCTAAATTTTCTGGAATATATGGATCTTTTTATTAAATGAAATGATTTTTGGCCTAATTATGTTATCTTTTATTTTTTTTCGTTGAATATGGTGATCTTCCGGTTTCAACAGACCATTTCATGAATTTTTTTGAGCTCTGGACAATTTTCTACATTTTTTGTAAGATATGAATATGAATATTAAATAATATAATTTTATAGCCTTATTTTGTCTTCTCTTATTTTTCAGTTGAAGATAACGATCTTTCGCTTCCAACATAAATTTTTTCCTATTTTTCCGAGATCTGGGCTATTTTCTACAGTTTCTAAAAGATGTGGATCATTTTACTAAAGGGTATGATTTTTGGCCTAATTTTGTCTTCTCATATTTTTTGTTAAAGATGGCGATCTTTCGGTTCCAACGGACATTTTTGCAAATTTTCTTTGCTTGGGTCTATTTTCTACATTTTACTGAAAATATGGATGTTTTTATTAAATGATATGATTTTTGTAACGTAATTTTTTCTTCTATTATTTTTCAGTTAAGAATGATGATATATAGGTTTCCACGGACATTTTTTGCGGATTTTTTTAAACTTGTGGCGAATTTTCTAAATTTTTAGGAAGATATGGATTTTTTTTATTAAATGAAATGATTTTTGTCCTACTTTTGCCTTTATTTTCTTCGTTGAAGATGGTGATCTCCATGTTCTAACATACATTTTAACGGATATTTTTGAGCTTCAGGATATTTTTTACATTTTCTGATGATATGATTTTTATAGCTTAAGTTAGTCGTCCCTTATTTCAGTTGAAGACGGTGATCTCACGGTTCCAAATGATATTTTTGCAGATTTCTCTCATCTCGGGGCTATTTTCTACATTTTTGGAGGATATATTTCTTTTATTAAATGATATGATTTTTGGACTAATTTTGTCTTCTCTTATTTTTTAGATGAAGATGGCGATCTCCCAGTTCCAACTGACATTTTTACGAATTTTTCTGATCTATGTGTTATTTTCTATATTTTTTGTAAGATACATATATTTATATACACTGATATGATTTTATAGCCTAATTTTGTCTTCCCTTAATTTTCTGTTAAAGATGGCGATCTCCCGGTTACAATGGACATTTTTGCTGAATTTTATGAGCTCGGTGTTATTTTCTTCATTTTATTGAATATTTGGATATTTTTATTAAATGATATGCTTTGGTAGTCTAATTTTGTCTTCTCTTATTTTTCCGTTGAAGATGGCGATCTTTTAATTACAACAGATAATTTTACGACTTTTTTGAGCTATGGCTATTTTTCTACATTTTCTCGAAGTTATGTATCTTATTATTAAATCATATGATTTTTGGCCTAATTTTGTCTTCTCTTATCTTTTTCATTGAAGATGATGATCTCCTAGTTTCAACGAACATTTTTGCGAGATTTTTCTGAGCTCCATGCTATTTTCTACATTTTCTGTAAGATTTGAATATTTATGTTAAATTTTATGATTTTGATAGCCTAATTTTGTCTTCGTTAATTTTTCAGCCAAAGATGGTGATCTTCCGATTCCAACAAACATTTTAAGTATTTTTCAGAGCTCAGGGCTATTTCCCCCATTTTATTAGGGACATGACTCTTTTATTAAATGATAAGATTATTATAGCCTAAGTTTGTCTTCTCTTATTTTTCAGTTGAAGATGGCGATCTCTCATTTCCAACAGACATTTTATGGATCTTTTTAGTAAATGATATTATTTTCATTGACTAAGTTTGTCTTCTCTTATTTTCAGTTGAAAATGGCGATCTCTCGGTTCCAACGGACATTTTTGCGAATTTTTCTGACCGCGAGACTATTTTCTACATTTTCTGAAAGACATGGATATTTTCATTAAATGATATGATTTTTGGCATAATTTTATCTTTTCTTATTTTTCAGTTGAAGATAGCAATCTCCCGATTCCAACTGATATTTTTACAGATTTTTTGAGCTCGGAGCTATTTTCTACATTTATGTAAGATATGGATCTTTTCATTACACGCGATGATTTTTATAGCATAAGTTTCTCTTCTCTTATTTTTTTCCAATGAAGATCGCGATCTTCTGGTTTTTGCGAAATATTTAGAACGAGATTATTTTTCTACATTTTCTGGAAGATATGGATCTTTTGATTAAAAATTTTTATTTTTAAAACCTAATTTTGTCTTCCCTTATTTTTAAGTTAAAGATTGCGATCTCCCGGTTTCATTTCATTTTATATAATAGTCATTTTGATGATTTTCGTGAACTCCGACCATTTTCTAAATTTTCTCTTATTTTGTCTTCTCTTATTTTTAAGTTGAAGATGGTGATCTCCAGGTTCCAACAGACTTTTTTGTGGATTTTCTGAGCACATGGTTATTTTCTGCATTTTCTGATAGGTAGATCATTTTATTAAATGATATGATTTTTTGGCCTAATTTTGCCTTCTCTATTTTTCAGTTAAAGATGGCGATCTCCTGATTTCAACATACATTTTTGCTGATTTTCTCAGCTCCGAGCTAATTTCCACATTTTCTGGAAGATATGCATCGTTTTATTAAATGATATTATTTTTGGGCCTGATTTTGTCTTCTCATATTTTTCATATTGCCGATGATGATCTCCCGATTCAAAAGGATATGTTTGTGTATTTTTTCGAGCTATGTGCTATTTTCGAATTTTCTGGAAAATATAGATCTTTATTTTAAATGATATAATTTTAAGGCCAAATTTCGTCTTCTGTTATTTTTCAGTTGAAAATGGTGACCATCCTGGTGCCAACAGACATTTTTACGGTTTTTATGTGTTTCGAGCTATTTTCTACATTATATTGAAGATATGGATCTTTATATTTAAGATGAAGACGTCGATCTTCCCTTTCCAATGAACATTTTGCGGATTTTTCTTAGCTCCAGAAATTTTCTACATAGTCTATAAGAGATAAAACTTTATATTAAATGATTTGACTTTTATACCCAAATTTTGCCTTCTCTTATTTTCCAGTCGAAGGTGGCGATCTCTCTTTTCCAACTGACATTTTTGCGGATTTTACTTAGCTCGCAGCTATTTTCTGCATTTTTCGAAAGAAATGAATCTTTTTTATTAAATGACATGATTTTTGGCATAATTTTGTCTTCTCTCATTTTCATTTAAAGATGGCGATTCCCTGTACAAACGGACTTTTTTGCAGTTTTTTGAGCCCAGGTCTATTTTCTGCATTTTCTGAAAGATGTGGATCTTTTTATTAAATGATATCATTTTGGCCTAATTTTGCTTCTCTTATTTTTCAGTTGAGGATGGCGATCTTCCTCTTCCAATGGACATTTTTGCGGATTTTTCTGTGATTGAAGCTATTTTCTACATTTTATTGAAGTTATGGATTTTTCGACTGATTTTGCCTTGTGTTATTTTTTAGTTAAAAATGGCAATCTCCGGGTTCCAACAGATATTTGCATGGATTTTTTCTAAGCTTTGTATTTTTTTCGAAATTTTCTGGAAGTTGTGCTTCTTTTTATTAAATGATATAATTTTTTGGCCTAATTTTATGTTTTCTTATTTTTTTTTCAGTCGAAAATGGTGATCTCCGGTTACAACAGACATTTTTGTGGTTTTTCTGAGTCCCCGATAATTTTCTATTAATTGAGATGCTTTTTATAGCCTAATGTGTGTCTTCTCCTATATTTAGTTTGAAAATGGCGATTTTCCAAGTCCAACGGATATTTTTGCAGATTTTTCAGAGCTCGGTGCTATGTTTATACATTTTTGGTAAGTTACGGATCTATTTACTAAATGAAATGAATTATTGGCATAATTTTGTCATCTCTTATTTTTTTCGTTGAAGATGGCGATCTCCCAGTGCCAAAGGACATTTAAGGGATTTTTCTGAGCTCCATGCTATTTCCTAAATTTTCTGTAGGATATAAATCTAAATGATATGATTTTTGCCTAATTTTATCTTCTCTTATTTTTCAGTTGAAGATGTCGATCTTCCGGTTCCAACGGTCATTTTTTTGGATTTTTCTTAACTTGGAACTATTTTCAGAAGTTCATTGAAAATGTGGATCTTTTTATTAAATAATATGATTTTTATAGACTAAGTTTTACTTCTGTTATTTTTCAATTGAAGACGGCGATCTTCCAACGGACATTTTACGGATTTTTCTGACCTCGGGGCAATTTTCTAACCTTTCTAGAAGGTATGGATCTTTTTATTAAATAATATGATTGTTGACCTAATTTTTTCTTCTCTTATTTTTCAGTTGAAGATGGCGATCTCCTGGTTCCAACGGACATTTTTGTTGATTTTTCTAAGCTCCGAGTTATTTTCTATATTTTCTGTATAATATAAACCTTTATATTAAATGATATTATTTTTATAACCTGATTTTGTCTTGTCTTATTCTTTAAAGATGAAGAAGGCAATCTCCCGATTCCACAAACATTTTTATGGATTTTTCCGAGATCGATGCTATTTTTCTACAATTTAATGAAGTTATGGATCTTTTTATTAAATGATATGATTTTTGGTCTAATTTTGTCTTCTCTTATTTTTTAGTTGAAGATGGCGGTCTCTCGATTCTGACGAACATTTTTGCGGATTATTCTGTCCTCGGGGCTATCTTCTAAATTTTTATGGAAGATATATATATCTTTTTATTAAATTATTTGAATTTTGGCTTAAGTGTGTTTTCTCTTGTGTTTCAATTGAAGATGGCGATCTCCGAATCCAAAGGACATTTTTGCAAATTTTTCTAAGCTATATGCAATTTTCTATATTTTATGGAAGATAAGTATCTTTATATTAAATGATATGTTTTTATACTCTACGTTTGTCTCCTCTTATTTTTCAGTTGAAGATGTCGATCAACCGGTTCAAACAAACTTCTTTGCTGATTTTTCTTAGCTTGGGGCCATTTTTCTACATTTTCAGGAAGATATGGACCTTTTTATTAAATGTTATGATTTTTGGCCTAATTTTATCTTCTCTTTTTCAGTAAAAGATGGCGATCTCCCGGTTCCAACATACATTTGAGCGGATTTTTCTAAGCTCTGGGCTGTTTTCTACATTTTTTTGTAAGATATGGACCTTTTTATTAAACGATATTATCTTTATAACCTAGTTTTGTCTTCTCATTTTTAATTGAAGATGTCCTTCTCCCGGTTCAAATGGAAATTATTGCAAATTTTCCTTAGCTCGTCGCTATTTTTCTACATTTTATGGAAGAAATGAATCATTTTATAAAACGCTATGATTTTGGACCAAATTTTGTATTCTCATATTTTTAGCTGATGATGACGATCTCCCAGTTCCAACGGACATTTTTGAAGATTTTTTGACCTCGAGGCTAGTTTCTATATTTTTTGGAAGATATGGATCTTTTTATTAAATCATTTGATTTTTAGGCCTAATTTTGTCTTCTCTTATATTTTAGATAAAGATGGCGATCTCCCGGTTTCAACGAACATTTTTTTCAGATTTTTATGAGCTCCAGGATATTTTCTACATTTTCTGCATGATATGAATCTTTATATTCAATGATATGATTTTTATAGCATAATTTTGTCCTCTTATTTTTCAGTTGAAGATGGCAATCTGCCTATTCCAACGGACGTTTTTGCAGATTTTTCTAAGCTCGGGTCGTTTTAAACATTTTTTGGAAGATATGGATCTTTTTATTAAATGATATCAATTTTGGCATAATTTTTTCTTCTTTTATTTTTAGTTGAAGATGGCAATCTCCCGGTTCCAATAGAATTTTTGCGGATTTTTCTGTGCTCAGAGATATTTTCTACATTTTATTGAAGATAAGGATTTTTTTATTAAATGATATGATTTTTTTGTCTAATTTCATTTTCTTAGTTTTAAGTTGAAAATGTCGTTCTCCCAATTCCAACAGAAATTTGTTAGATTTTGCTGATTTTTTGACATTTTCGGGAAGTTATGGTTCTTTTTATTAAATCATATGATTTTTGGACCAATTTTGTCTTCTCTTATTTTTTTCAGATGAAAATGGCAATCTCCTGGTTTCAACGAATATTTTTGCGGATTTTTCTAAGCTACTGCCAATTTTCTACATTTTCTGTAAGAGATGAATCTTTATATTAATTGATATGCTTTTGATAGCCTAATTTTTGTCTTCTATTATTTTTCAGTAGAAAATGGCGATCTCGTGGGTCCAAAGGACATTTTTGTAGATTTTTTAGATCTCGGTGCTATTTTTATACAATTTCGGGAAGTTATGGATATTTTTATTAAATGATATGATTTATTTTGGCCTAATTTGGTCGTCTTTTATTTTTCGTTGAAGATGGCAGTCTCCCGGTTCCAACAGAAATTTTAAGGGATTTTTCTGAGCTCTGGGCTATTTTCAAAATTTTCTGTGAGATATGAATCTTTTATTAAATTATATGGTTTTTAGCCTAATTTTGTCTTCTTTTATTTTTCAGTTGAAGATGTCGATCCCTCTGTTCTAACTGACATTTTGACAGTTTTTCTCGGCTAGGAACTATTTTCAAAAGTTCATTGAAGATATGGATCTTTTATTAAATAATATGATCTTTGTAGACTAAGTTTGTCTTCTCTTATTTTTCAATTGAGATGGCGGTCTCCTGGTTCCAATAGACATTTTACACATTTTTTCACCTCCGGGATATTTTCTAAACTTTCTAAAATATATTGATTTTTAATTAAATAATATGATTTTTACCTTAATTTTGTCTTCTCTTATTTTTCAGTTGAAGATGGTGATCTCCTGGTTCCAATGGACATATTTGCGGATTTTTCTGAGCTTCGTGCTATTTTTAACATTTTCTATATGATATGAATTTTTATATTAAATGATATCATTTTTATAACCTAATTTGTCTTCTCTTCTTTTTTAGTTGAAGATGGCGATGTTTCGATTCCAACGGATATTTTGCGGATTTTTCTGAGATATGTGCTATTTTCTACATTTTCAAGAAGTGATGGATTTTTAAGTAAAGGATATGATTTTTCGCCTAATTTTGTATTCTCTTATTTTTTAAGTTGAAGATGGCTGTCTCTCGGTTCTAACCGATATTTTTACAGATTATTCTGACCTCGGGGTTTTTCTGGAAGATATGTATCTTTTTACTAAATTATATGATTTTTGGCATAAGTTTTTCTTCTCTTACTTTTCAATTGAAGATGGGGATCTCCCGGTTCCAATGGAAATTTTTGCGGATTTTTATGAGATCGCTACTATTTTCTACATTTTTTGGAATATATGGATCTTTATATTAAATGATATGATTTTAATAGCCTATTTTTCTCTTCTCTTATTTTTTCTGTTGAAAATTGTGATCTACCGGTTTCAATACACATTTTGCGGATTCTTCTTAGCTTGTGACTATTGTTCTACATTTTTTTTGGAAAATCTGGATCTTTTTATTAAATGTTATGATTTTTGGCCTAATTTGTCTTTTCTTTTTTCAGTTGAAGATGGCGATCCCTAAGTTCCAAAGGACATTTGTATGTGGTTTGAGCTCTGGACTATTTTCTACATTTTTTGTAAGATAAGTATCTTTATATTAAATGATATGATTTTTATAGCTTAATTTTCTCTTCTCTTATTTTTCAGTTGAAAATGGCGATCTCCCAGTTCCAACAGACATTTTTGGGATTATTCTGAGCTTGGGGATTTTTTCTACATTTTCAAAAGTTATGTATCTTTTTATTAAATGATTTGATTTTTAAGCCTAATTATGTCTTCTCTTAATTTTCAGTATAAGATGGCGACCTACCGTTTCTAATGAACATTTTGCAGATTTATCTAACATAGCGGATATTTTCTAATTTTTTTGAAAGGTATTGATCTTCTTATTCAATTATATGATTTTTGCTTAATTTTGTCTTCTCTTATTTTTAAGTTGAAGATGGCGATCTCCCGGTTACGACAAACATTTTTGCTGAATTTTCTGAGCTCGCTGCTATTTTCTACATTTTATGGAAGATATGTTTCTTTTATTAAATGATATGATTTTTATACCATACGTTTGTCTTCTCTTATTTTTCAGTTAAAGATGGCGACCTACCGGTTCCAACGGACAGTTTTACTGATTTTTTAGCTTTGGGCAATTTTCCTACATTTTCTGGAAGATATGTACCTTTTTATTAAATGTTATGATTTTTTGGCGTAATTTTGTCTTCTATTTTTTAGTTGAAGATGGCGATCTCCCGGTTCCAATGGACATTTGAGAGGATTTTTTGAGCTCCGGACTATTTTCTACATTTTTCGTAAGATATTAGACCTTTTTATTAAATGAAATGATTTTTATAGCTTAATTTTGTCTTCTCTTTTTTAGTTGAAGATAGCCATCTCTTGGTTCAAACAGAAATGTTTGCGGATTTTTCTTAGCTCGGAGATACTTCTCTACATTTTATGGAATAAATGGATCATTTAATTAAATTATATGATTTTTTGGCCTAATTTTATATTCTCTTAATTTTTTAGCTAAAAATGGCGATCTCCCAATTCCAACTGACAATTTTGCGGAATTTTTTGACCTCGAGGCTATTTTCTTCATTTTCGGGAAGATATGTATCGTTTTATTAAATCATTTGATTGTTAGCCTAAGTTTGTCTTCTCTTATATTTAGATTAAAAGTAATTAGGGTGAAGGGTTAGTCTAACAGTGTCTAAAAATACAAGAAAAATATCGGAACGACCGTGGCGATGAGAGGATCGAGACAACGGTAGTCGGGCACGAGCTAGGTTAACAGAAAATGTTAATAAAAATAAATAACCAAACATCGAAGTCTAAAGCTTAAGACACCTCTTCTTTCAAAGTTGATTTGTGGAAGAATGACCCGTGAAATGACGTTCACAAAAAATTCCACAAATAACTACTCTCTCTGGGGTCACAACGATTATAACTTCGCACGTTTAGAATACAAAAGGTCACAATAAATACGCGTACGAAAATGAAGATACGCACTGAAATAGACCAGAAGATGATGATCTCCCGGTTCCAACAGATGTTACTTGGGATTTTTCTGAACTGCGAGCTATTTTCTGTAAAATATGAATCTTTATATTTAATGATATGATTTTTATATCCTAATTTGGTATTCACTTATTTTTCAGTTGAAGATGATAATCTCCTGGTTCAAACGAATATTTTTACCAATTTTACTTTGTAAATATCTATTTTCTGTATTTTCTTGAAGATGTGGATCTTTTTATAAAATGATATGATTTTTGGCATAATTTTGCCTTCTCTTACTTTTCAGTTGAAGATGACGATCTATCTGTTCCAACGGACATTTTTATGGATTTTACTTAGCTCGGAGCTATTTTCTGCAATTTCTGGAAGATATGGATCTTTTTATTAAATGATATCATTTTGTCCTAATTTTCTTTTCTCTTATTTTTTAGTTGAAGATGGTGATCTCCCTGTCCAACAGACATTTTTCGATATTTTTATAAGCTCGGAGCTATTTTCTACATTTCATTGAAGATATTGATCTTTTTATTAAATGATATGAGTTTTTCGCCTAATTCTATCCTCTCTTATTTTTCAGTTGAAAATGACGATCTCACGATTCCAACGGACATTTATGTGGATTCTTTTGAGCTCGGCACTATTTTTCTGTATTTTTGAAGGTTATGGATCTTTTTATTAAATGATATGATTTTTGGCCTAATTTTATCTTCTCTTATTTTTCAGTTGAAAAGGGCGATCTAACGGTTGCAACGGACATTTGTGCGGATTTTTCTGAGCTCTAGGCTATTTTCTTCATTTCTGTAAGAAATGAATCTTTAAATTAATTGATATGATTTTTATAGCCTAATTGTCTTTTCTATTTTTTAGTTGAAAATGGCAATTTCCCAGATCCAACTTACATTGTTGTGGATTTTCAGAGCTCTGGGCTCTTTTTATTAAATTTTATGTTTTGGCCTAATTTTGTCGTTTCTTATTTTTTTTCATTGAAGATGGCGATCTGTCGGTTCCAATGGACTTTTCTAGGGATTTTTCTGAGCTCCGGTTCCAACGATTTTTCTGATCTTTTTATTAAATGTTGTGATTTTTAGGCTAAGTTTGTATTCTCTTATTTTTTTCAGTTAAAGATGGTGATCTCCCGGTTCCAACGAACATTTTCTCGGAATTTTTCGACCTCGGGGCTATCTTTCTAAATTTTCTGGAATATATGGAACTTTTTATTAAATGATTTTGATTTTTGGCCGAAATTTGTATTCTCTTATTTTTTAGTTGAAGATGTCGATCGCCCGGTTCCAACAGATATTTTTCCGATTTTTCTGAGTTCTGAGCTATTTTCTACATTTTCTATATGATCTGAATCTTTATAATAATTGATATGATTTTTAGTACCAAATTTTGTCTTCTTTTATTTTTCAGTTGAAGATGTCGATCTCCCGATTGCAACGGACATTTTTGTGGATTTTTCTGAGATCGGTGCTATTTTCTACATTTTCAGGAAGTGATGGATCTTCTTATTAAATGAGATGAATTTTTGGTTTAATTTTGTTTTCTCTTATTTTTTAGTTGAAGATGTCGATCTTCCCTTTCTAACGGATATTTTTACGGATTATTCTGATCTCAGGGCTATTTTCTAAATTTTCTAGAAGACATAGATCTTTTTATTAAAATACATGATTTTAGGCTTAAGTTGTCTTCTCTTATTTTTCAGTTCAAGATGGCGATCTCCCGGTTCCAATGGATATTTTTGTAGATTTTTTGAGCTCGGTGCTATTTTCTACATTTTATGGAAGATATGGATCTTTTTATTAAATGATATGATTTTTATAACATGCGTTTGTATTTTTCTTATTTTTTAGTTGAAAATGGCGATCTACCAGTTCAACGGATATTTTTGCTGCTTTTTCTTCTCTTGTGGCAATTTTTCTATATTTTCTGCAAGATATGGACCTTTTATTAAATGTTATGATTATTTGGCCTAATTTTGTTTTTTTCTCTTTTTTTAGTTGAAGATGGCGATCTCCCAATTCCATTGGACATTTGAGCGGATTTTTCTATGCTACGGGTTATTTTCTACATTGTCATAAGATATGGATCTTTTTATTAAATGATATTACTTTGATAACCTAATTGTGTCTTCTTCTTTTTCAACTGATGATGGCCATCTCCCAGTTTAAACAGACATTTTTTGCAGATTTTTCTGATTTGGGGGTTATTTTTCTACATTTATGGAAGATATGGATCATTTTATAAAATGATAAGATCTTTTGGCTTGCTTTTATTTTCTCTTATTTTTTAATTGATGATGGCGATCTCCCAGTTCCAATTGTCATTTTAGCGGATTTTTTGATCTCGAGGCTATTTTCTACATTTCCTGGAAGATACAGATCCTTTTATTAAATCGTTTGATTTTTTTGCCTAATTTTTGTTTTCTTATTTTTCAGATCTTCAGATTGGCGATCTCCCAGTTCCAACAAACATTTTTGTGGATTTTCTGAGCTACATGCTATTTTCTACATTTTATGTAAGATATATCTATATTATAAAATAGGGATGTTATCATGGGTTATTGGATAAGAGATGGATAAGAGATATTGGATAAGAGTTGAGAAATTGGGTATAAATGAGGGATGTTATTAAGAGAAGTAGATAAGATAAGAGAAATTGGATAAGATAAGAGAAATTGGATATGTGAAGAGATATTGAGTTTGAAATTTAAAGTTTGAAACAAAATTTTTGGGGGGAAATTAAATTTTGGGGGAAGAAAAGTGGGGGAAGTTTTTATTTTGAAACCCCAAAACTTTTGGGGGGACCATCAGCTACCCAAAAACCTACGGGCTGATCTTGCGCCCTCTCTTCCTCCCCACAAACCCATGGGCTGATCTTGCGCATGCTCTCTCTCGACGCAGTCCGGATGGATTTCGCAGGTCTCGCTCGCTCTCGCTCTCTCTCTCTCTCTCTCTCTCTCTCTCTCTCTCTCTCTCTCTCTCCCCCCCCAAACCTCACTCGCTTCTAACATCCTCGAACCCATATACGGCAGCGACTCCACCCCAAATCGAAAGGCAGCACGGCTCAAGGCGTCTCTTGGACAGCAAGGAGCAAGTCGCAAGGATCAAGGAGCAAGGTCTGCATCCCTGGCCTAAAGGGTTTGTGTTGCTAAAATTGCAATGCTGGAATGAAATGGAATTTGATATGTGAAGGAGCCTCCTTGATTCACTCTCAGGTGCTCGAGATTCCATTCCATTTCATTCCCTTTATTTTTTTTTGTTTTGTTGAATATAGATTGTAATTTTGTTGATTGTTTGTAGTGAGGCTTGGAAAAAGGAGATGTCTTGATCATGGTGTGGTGTTGCGTTTTTATTTTTTGGAGAAAAGAGTCCAATGCCATTAATGGGCAAGATTCATATCCAAATTTGGGAATCTACACATTCTCAGGAGTTATATAGCTACGTAATTGATGATACAAGTTGTCGTCAGAAATTTTAATAATGTCACTATGGGAGTTATAGTAAAAAATTTTGTATTTCTAATCATGTTGACCTTCTTGCAAAATCCTTAGGATACGTGTTGGTTATTGGAGTTTGTTGTATTGAAATCTAATTATTGGTTTGCATAAAATTCCATTTGATTAGTTCATTTACTCTGTAAATTCCCAACCCTTTTATTCTTTTCTTTTATGCCTTACAGAAACCTGCAAAATGATCTAAGGTTGATATGTTCTACGTATAAACTATTTGGATGCTATTTGTATAGTTAGTAGGCTCTCATGCTGCCTTTTTCAGGATTTGGTGTTGTTTTCTCGTATGGCTCATCCTAAAATTTCTGCAACGTATATGAATGCTTGGACTGAAGATGTGCGATTCAACTTTTGAATGTAATTAGTTGAGAATGCTAAGTTATTTTGAATGCAAACACTTGGCGATACAAGAGTTGCTTATGATATCTGAAAATATGATTTTAAATTAGGTTTTTAATTCTATGTTTAGATTCGTTTATCCTACTGTCATTGGGCTTTGTTTTGTTGTTTCAATGATACTTGAATATGCTGATTTGTTACACATGCATTCAGAATTTCTTTAAAAAATTTATCGCCACAAAATTCTTGATTAGGTACACACCTTCAATATGATATGTGAATGTAACGGAATCCTTACAAGAAGTGGTAGGATAAGAAATATAGTTGCTTAGGGTCTGTGTTTTGGTTTCTTTATAGATATACATTGCAAAATATTAGGATATAGATATCAATAGTTCTTTTGAGTTGATCTACTGATTAGGAGGGATTTTACATCAAAGGAGATGGATTTGGAGGGATCTAAGTGTCAAATTTGTTTCTTTTTTTCTAATTTCCCCTACTGGGATTAATGAATAGTTTGAACAGAATCAAAAGATGAACTAGGAGAAGAACAAGCTATATACTATAAATATTACGTAATACAAGTACTTTGTTGCAACACTAGGAGCATTGCCTTTAAATTTTACGCATATTATCTTGGACAGTATATTAGCTCTTCCATTGCAGAGATTGGCTACGTATGACACTGTTACTCAAAGGGAATAATTTTATACATTTATTTATTTGAGCAAGTTTTCCTGCACCATAATATCATCCCCTTCAATGGTTGCAGCCTGGAGGAACCCCATCTTGGGCACCACATCAAGGATGAGTACCCAGGCAAGTTTAAATGATCTTCGTGCGCATCAAGGTACTCTTACTCCAAAAGCTCAATGTTTTCTTTTAAAATCCATTTTCTTTCCAATTAGTATCTCACTCTTTGTTTTTGATTAGAATTAGAGTAGTTTTTTATAAGAAGAAGAAATTATGCTAAAATTGCTATCTTTTTTTTGTATTTTTGGCCTGCGTTGTAAATTAAGTGGGGAATCTTAAACCTTACCGTGTTGTCTGTCATTGGATTGCATGGACAGTCAATGTTCGAATGAAATAAAGGTTTCCTTGATGCTCTATCGTATGTTTTGGTGACTATTAGTTTTCAATTTGTTGTCAATAGTCTTGTTGAGGGTTATATCTAACATGCTCTTAGCTAAAAGCGAGAATCACTATTTTAGCTGGAACCTCTCTGGGGTGTATAATTGTCTTTCCTTATAAATGTTTCATTTCCAATAATTATTCAAGGAATTTTTAAGCTTATATTGGGTGCTGTGTTTCGAATAGGATTCGAATGAAGGGGACAATCAAGTGATCATTGTTTAGTTTCCAGTTCATGCTAGACACATTGATTCCTGATCACCTTACATTATCCCTTCCATTTCCACTCATTCTCCTCTCTCATATCCTATGATATGTATGATACTCACCCAAACAAATATAGGATTGTTCAACATAGGTAGATACCCACTAGATGGTTTGGCAGTGTTGTACACATGGAACTACATATACCTTCCCTCTAAAAGCATATGATAGATGTGTGTGTTATGACATTTGACAAAATCAGATTTTTTTGAAACTTATTTATTATTTCAAGCTGTCATATGTGAAGAATAGTCCAATACATATATCTATGTGAGTTATGCACACGTGCACACATGTATTATTTGCACACGCACACACTACAGTAAAATATTCAGTTCATCATCTTCGGTTTTTGTCTTTATTCTTCTTAGTTTTTTCTTTTACTTCACATGATCGGGAAAGACCTGCTACGTGCGATGTCACTTGATCGCATCGTCGATTTTTGTCTTTACTCTTCTCAGTTTTTTTCTTTTACTTCAAATGGTCGGGAAGAATGGGTAGCGGCAGGGCATTAAAGTTAAGAACTTGGTGAGGATGTAACAGAATTGAAAGTTTTGGGGCTAGAGAGGGACGTGGGAGAATAAGACATCCAAACAAGTCGAGATCCTCCTCAAGCCTACTCAAGCACTGCCTCAGGTCTTTCTTATTTTGGAAGAATGGATTCATACGGTGAAATTTTCATCTCCCATTTGATTTTAAGCCCTAAAATTCCATTATATTCCATTAAAATCAGTATTTTTGCTATATTATTCATGCTCAAGAGTGATTTGATTCTATTAGGTATTTAGTCACTTTTTTGCTTCTTTAGTTAAACATTATTGAAATAAAAATTAATAGTTGTTCTTCTGTGCAAAGGTTCCTCGATTTGATGCAAGGAGGTTGGAATTTTTTAAATGTTGCTCATTTTACAGATTCACTTAATTTAAACTAATTTTATTGTCTTTTTATGAAATTCGGCTGAAGGCTCTTTTTGATAAGTACATAAATTGGTTATTTTGAAGAAGCTTTCATGTTCTTATGGTACTTAACTATTCAATTTATAGGCGATTCATATAGTATTGAAGATGAGAGCACTAGAAGTGCTAGGCGAGTTGCAGTCATTACAGTGCGAGGTTCAATCAGACACTTAAGGAGCTGGAGGCCAGCACAATCATCCATCTAAAGAATCACAATCATCCATCTAAAGAATCAGAACATCTGGGTATGCTGTAAACTAAATTTAATATAAGTATTGTGCTTATTTCATATTTCAGTTAATTAAGTTTTGCTCTAGGTTGAAGTTTGTGTGACCCGATAATAATCAGGTTTGTTTTTGTTGTTTAATTTTTAAAAATCACTAATATCTTCTTACATGTAGTGAGCCTAGCAGAGAATAAAATTCAGTTTGTTTGCTATAGTGTTTGGTCATGTCCCTTTATTATATTGTACATTGCGTTTGTTTTTTTTTTGTGATTTTGGAACCAATGTAACTCTTTTTCTTTTTTTAGTTTCTGATATTAGTTTCTTACACCAACCCAATTTTTGTTATTTAGTTTAACCAACAATAATCAAAGGGTTTGTATTTTAAAGTGGAAATGCATAGTATTTCGCTGAACCGTTTGTTTTTTGATAGCATAGACAAGACATGGCTTAACTTGCCCAAATGTTCTCTTTATCATACCTACTTCATGGTCCAAAATTGAGGTGTCCAAAGATGAGCATAAACATTTATTAGATATAGGATTGATAAATTGCATTTCATCCAAAACTGAGGATTGCTAAATTGCATGAGTATAGACATGGCAAGGATGGAAAAGTATAAATATACATTCAACAAACATATCATTTCAATCCCAAATATTTCAGTTCAGAAAATTTCAGTACCTCCATATGCAAACTTCATGCACAAACATCATTTACACATTACCACATCATTTACACATTACATGTTTCCATCCCTACCTCATAAGTGGACAGATCTCCCAAATCACATACATGTATCCAATAAAAATCCAGAAATGGAACACCAAATTCCTCAATTTATGCTTTTTAACCTGGAACACAAATATTCAGTGAAGTATAATATGCTTTTTAACCTGGAACATAAATGTGCTTTTCATCCTGGAACACAAATGTCCAGTGAACATACATATGCTTTTCAACATGAAACACAAATCTCCAGCTTTATTATCTTCCTGAGCTTCATGCCAAGTAAACATTTGACATATGTATATGTATCATTTGCCATATGTATCTGTAAAATTTGCCATTTTTTGCAAAAATTCCCGAGCTTTATGTTAATGAAGTAGCTTTAGTCATACGTGTCATACGTGTCTCTGTATGTATCTGTATCATGCCCAATTCCAAAGGATTAATTGCAGTTTGCAAGGAGGTGTGAAGTATAATACATAGTACACACCATAATGCCATATGTCATTGCATATTATCTCTAGAGTGCACATACACAGTAAATTGCACCTTACATGTAGGGAGGTTGCACCCTATTGCAAAGCTGTTAGAAGGAGAAAACAGAGAAAACACGCATAATGATGTTAATTTTAAGGCAAAAGCGGTTTTCGAGCCGGAGTTCCTTAAGGTTTATGCTCATAATGATGTTAATCTTGATTTTTTAGATTAGTTGGTGTCTTGCATGTGACAATGGCTGAATTTGTTTCTTATACGAATGCTGAATATAATTGCAAGTTTGTACTTACTCTCATGGGGGAAAGCCTGCAATCATGTTCAATTGAGGAACTACATAAGTTGGAGTGTCAGCTAGAGAAAAGCATTGGTAATATCAGAGGAAGGAATGTATGCAACAATGGAGAAATTTCTCAATTTCAGTACTGAATGAGCACCAAAATGGTACCAATGTTCTGATGCTACTTTTCACTCTTAATTTTCCTAGAAATACTTGATATGGGAGCAGGTTACGCAACTTAAAGAACGTGTAATTAAACAACTATAACCTATTAAACGTTTCAGACAACCAGTGACATAAAGCGTCCTTGCTAATTTTCCTTGGAAATTCATTGATTTTCAGCTGCTTTTGATAATTATTTTAAATATATTTCTAAATGCAAGAAAGGCTGCTGCTTGAGCTGAATGCCGCATTACGACGGCAGGTATAATATCATTTTCACTAACATCATAAGATACAAATACAATATCAATGCCTGAGTTTAAAACATAGTTATTAAATTTGTTATTTTGTTTTAATAGATGAAAGTCTCCCATTTACATGTGACTGAGTCCAAGGAAGCTGTTCCAGGTGATGGCAGTAACAGGAACACAAAAGTGCCTACGGATCTCAACATTGGTTGGCTAGAAAGGGAAAGGTATAACCAGTGCTTTCGCTGCAATCTTGGTTCCTTTTGTTGCTGTGGCCAAATCGATTCCACTGTAAAGGGCATGTGTTATTATAATAGTGCAGAATATGAAAGATTTATTAGTAATTTTTTTCACTTATACTTGCATATGATCATGATTTGTGTGTGTACTTTGTATCCTTCCTATTGTATTGATAACCATTTTGTCATGGACATTGGTCAAAACGTTGAATCACACAGATCTTTTGTGTTGTCAATGTTGCTATTTTTTTAACAACTATGATTTGCTTTCATGTTTCTGTATTCTGTAACAGAGCATTTTCCAACAGAAATATATGGAAGATATTCACTATTCCCTAGAAGTTGGAATCTCATGCACGCACTTGCTTGAACAAGGCTTATTCGTTGGAATGTGAGAAGATTATAGTGCATTAAGTGACTGCTAAAAGGGTTATAAAAAATCTAAAAGGGATCAAAGATTATCAAAGATTATCGTTTCACTCACAAGAACTCTAGCCTATTGGAAATAATTGGACATTCAAGTTCAGATTAGCATGGTTGTGAAGATACAAGAAATCTAAGAAACCTACTTTAGGATACGTCTTCCTTTTGGATATAGGTGTTATATCTTGGAGAAATGAAGTATACTTGAAATAAAATCATATACACTTTAGTCTATTGTTTCTTAAAGTAAAGTTGAGATTTTATTTGATGTTATACATGGTGAAAATGCTGCTTCGAGACCAGCCAAGGATGTAGTTTATGTGAACAATATTACTCTTAATACTCGATGAGAATTACACTACAATAAAAAACCATGATGAGTATGCACATATGTTTTTATTTTCTTTTTAAGCCATGATCATATATACATGTTTGGAGGATTAGTCTACTGAGTTTTAAATGAATGTTGTTTTGCTTGAAGACAAGTATCTTTATTTTCTCAGTACTCAACCTTGACTACGATTTTCTTTCTACGTAAGTCCAAATTGATTGAATACTACCAGCAGCATACCTGTGAAAATTTTGCCATTCTCTACAAATTGAAGAAACTGGGTGTTGACGATTTGTAGTAAATCATAGATGGATCTAATTGTGCCTTAAATTTTTAATAATGTATGCAACAAATCCTTAGTTTTCCCAGTTATTCTTCATTTGCATCATGTTTGCTTATTTATCTACAAAATTGCTGATTGAAATGAGAATTTCAGGGTTATGATTTTGGCCTTTCACGCTTGAAGCACAGTACTTTTTTGTCATCCAAATCCACGGCAGGAACGGTAAGAAATCAGTACGTATAATGATTTATTTGCTTAATTATGGTGGAGGCTAGAAAGTTTGCATGAACATCATACCTCATATCTATTTTTTTGGATAATATATATCTGCTATTTCAACCCGAGTGGATGGCACCAGAGGTTTTGCGGAATGAACCATCCTACGAGATGTAAGTTCTAACTTAAGCCATAATCCTGATAATTTTTGGGATACCAGATGAAGTAGAGTTTGGGGAATATCATGAAACTGATTGTTACGACCTATGGCGATCTTACACACAGACTAATATATATTACACACACATAAATCTGCAAATATATTATCGGATTTACGTATCAGATTTACATATGTGTAATACAGCTCTGGAATTCATTTGGTCCCTCAAAACATTTTAGCTCTGGAAATATATATTACGTATTGCTCTGGAATTCATTTGGTTCATCAAAAATGAATGGCAGATTTCCAGAGCTTTAATATATATTTTCTGCAAATATATATTTTCCATACCTATATTAGTGTGTGTATGTGTAATATATTTGCAGATTTGCGTATCTAAAAGGTGGGGTTTCCATTCTTAACATAATGTTTTGAGTACCGAAAAATGAAAGGTGTGGTCTCAAAAACTACCAAAGAGGTGTGGTTTCCCCTTAGGTACATATTGGTAAATCTGTAACTTAACATAATGTTCAGGTTTACAAAAAATTGAAAGGGGGGTTCCAATCTTAACAAAATGTTCAGGTTTCCAACAACATAATCTGAAAAACTTCCAATCTTATCATATACATATCTAAAAAAACTGAATCAGTTGTACGTATATGACAAGATGAGTTGTCAGATTTTTTATGAATCAGTTTTTGTGTTATGTATGTCAGGATTCTGAATTCGTCCAGAAGTATTTGGGTGAGGTATGTTTGTGAATCAATCGATGGTATGAATGTGTTCTCACCATTTCATTCTTTCAAATCCTGTGAATATTTTTCATCTATTTTCTTTGCCATTTCTTTTTAAATAAGTTATCTATTTGTTTTCATTGTGTTTAATATGTAAATGTGTAATTAATACATATGTCTTTTATATGTTCTATGTTTTGCCCTGAAACACAAACTATTGGTCTGATACCCGAAAGCTATAATTATTACTTAACCTTGATTTTAATCCTGGATTATTTACTAATATATTTTCATTCTTAACCATCAATTTCATCCTCAGTTAGTTAATTTGTTAATTAATATGCTTTGATGTTTCAAAATAGTTACAGCCATTCCGAATAATTTTTACAATAAATTTCTGTTCCCATCACTGCCTTTTTTTTGGAATGCCTCAACTCAAAAATTCTAATTTTCTTGTGGTAGGTAATAGTTCAAGTAATTTGATGATAGATTGGAAGCTTTGTTCAATTAATTTGCTCTTGATTTTTTCAATCAATGTATTGAGGTGAACTTGCAGTTACCACTTATTCTTCCCCTCCCGTTATTTTCTCAAGTGGTTTACTTCAATTCTTTCGCTTTGAGGTATGGACCTAATGTCAGTGTCTTCTCCCGTAAATGGATTAAGGTGACAGTGGTAGTGAATGCAGTACCTTCCAGTTGAACCATATGCAAACACAGTTGCTTTAGGACCTTGCACGACCCCAGAATTGTTGAAGAAATATTCCTAGAATCGGTATATAGTTTATCAAGGGGTCATCTTAAATTTGAGTTTTTTGTTGTTGAAAAAATTACAGTTTACTAAGTTGAGCTTTTAGCATGTAAGCTTTTTGATGTGATTTTGTAAATTAAATTTAAAGGGCATCTTATCATATTTTGTCCTAAAATTGGTCCTCAATTTTTAGTTTTTATTGTTTTTTTTGTTGATGCGCAGGTGCAAGATGTACCGGGGTCTGGCTGAGGAGAGGGTCAGCACCATCGATAACATGATCCTTGGGGTGTCACCTCAGAAAGAGTCTGTATTAATTTCTAATATTTGGATTTATTGCAATCGGATTATGTCATTACAATTAAATATTTTTAATTTTTTTAAAACCCAAATCGAATATAGGTGTTAATTTGAATTTGATTGTAGGCAAGCTGAAGGGTCTGAGACCGCTGCTGTTGGAGCTGAGAATGAAGGCTGCACGTGAATCCAACTGCACCTGTGCTCCATGCAACTGCAAATGAAGGAGTGGAAGAAGTTGTCAAGTGTTTTGATGGAGTCTTAACATGTAGTTATAGTTAGGTACTTAGAATAATGAGACATGGCCACTATCATGTTAAGACTTTTAAGTGGGGGGGAGAGGTTCTTATGGCCAACAAATGTTGTGCGTGTGGTGTGTGTTTCTGATGTGCGTGTCTGTGTTTTGTGTATGTCCTTCTCTTTTGGCTAAATGAAGAGAGTCTCTTTGGTACAACAATCTCTATTAATTTTGGTATAGTGATGATCTATTTTCATTTTTCATTGGATTGGGTGTTCTGTAAATTTTTGTTCAATCGAAGGGGTCCACGCCAAAGGCGCCCGCGTCGCTTAAACTTTTTATGCTAATTTTTTGTTCCACGCTGAAGGCACCCGTTAAATTTTTTATGCTAATTTGTTGTTTACACTGAAGGCTCCCGCACCGCTAAATATTTTATGCTAATTTGTTGTTCTTTTAAATTTTGGCTGTAGAAATAATTTTTTGGGGAACAAAGATTTCGCGGGAGAAAATCTTAACTGAACCGTGCCCGCGGGCACGGGTTATGACTAGTATGTTTATATTAAATGATATGATTTTTATAGCCTAATTTTGTCTTCTCTTATTTTACTATATAAGATGGTGATCTCCCAGTTCAAACGGACATTTTTGTGTATTTTACTGAGCTCGGAGCTATTTTCTGTATTTTCGAGAAGATATGGATCATTTATTAAATGATATGATTTTGGCATACTTTTATCTTCAATTATTTTTCAGTTGAAGATGGCTATTTCTTTGTTCCAACAGACATTTTTGTCGATTTGTCTGAGCTCAGGTTTATTTTCTGCATTTTCTGCAGGATATGAATCTTTTTATTTAATGATATCATATTTGGCCTAATTTTGTTTTCTCATATTTTTATGAAGATGTCGATCTCCCTGTTGCAACAGATATTTTTGAGAATTTTCTGTGCTCGGAGCTATTTTCCATATATTATGGAACATATGGATCTATTTATTAAATGCTATAATTTTTATAACCTAAGTTTATCTTCTCTTTTTTAAGTTGAAGATGGCAACTTCCAGTTTCCAATGGACATTTTTGCGAATTTTTCGAGCTCGGTGCGATTTTTATATTTAATTTAGTATATGATCTGTTTATTAAATGATGAGTTTTATAGCCTAAGTTTCTATTCTCTTATTTTTTAAGTTGAAGATGCCGATCTCTTGGTTCTAGCGGACATTTTTTGCCGATTTTTCTGACCTCGAGCCTATTTTCGATATTTTCTTGAAGATATGGATCTTTTTATTAAATAATACGATTTTTGGTCCTAATTTTCTCTTCTCTTATTTTTTTGTTAAATATGGCGATCTCCCAGTTCCAACAGACCTTTTTGTGAACTTTTCATATCTCCGGGCAATTTTCCACATTTCTATAGACTTGGATATTTATATTAAATGATATAATTTTTATAGCCTAATTTTGTCTTCTCTTATTTTTCAATTGAAAATGGCGATCTTCCGGTTACAACAGAAATGTTTGCGGATTTTTCTTAGATCTGGACTATTTTCTACATTTTCTATAAGATATGGATCATTTTTTAAATGATATGATGTTTTGGCCTTATTTTGTACTTATTTTTTTGAGCTCAGTGATATTTTCTATATTTTTGATGATATAGATCTTTTTATTAAATAATATGATTTTTATAGTCTACATTTTCGCAGATTTTTCTTAGCATGAGACTATTTTTCTACATTTTCTAGAAAATATGTCTCTTTTTATGAAATGATATGATTTTTTGACTTAATTTTGTCTTCTCTTTTTTAATTTGAAGATGGCGATCTGCCGGTTCCAATAGACATTTGTGTGAATTGTTTTTGAGCTTCGGGCTATTTACTATTTTTTTTGTACAATATGAATTTTTATATTATGATATGATTTTTATAACCTAATGTTGTCTTCTCTTATTTTTCAGTTGAAGATGGTAATCTCCTGTTCCAAGGGACATTTTTGCGGATTTTTTGAGCTCGGGGCTATTTTTCTACATTTTCGAGAAGTTCTGGATCTTTTTATTAAATGATATAATTTTTGGCCTAAATTTGTCTTCTTTTATTTTTCAGTTGAAGATAGCGATCTCCCGTTTCTAACGGACAGTTTGCATATTATTCTGACTTGGGACTATTTTCTAAATTTTCTAGTAGTTGTGGATGTTTTTATTAAATGATATGATTTTTGGCCAAATTTTGTCTTCTCTTATTTTTCAGTTGAAGTTGGTAATCTCCCTGTTCCAACGGACATTTTTATGGATTTTTATATGCTCAGTGCTATTTTATACATTTTTATAATGATATGATTTTCATAGCCTACGTTTGCCTTCCCTTATTTCTTTCAGTTTTTCGGTTGAAGATGGCGATCTCCCAATTTCAATGGACATTTTTGCGGATTTTTCTTAGCTTGAATCTATTTTTCCATATTTTCTGAAAGATATGGATCTTTAATGAATTGATATGATTTTATTGCCTAATTTTGTCTTCTCTATTTTTAGATGAAGATGACGATCTCCTAGTTCCAAAGAACATTTTTCGGATTTCTCAAGCTTCGGGCTATTTTCTACATTTTCAGCAAGGTACGAATCTTATATTAAATGATATGATTTTTATAGCCTAATTTTGTCCTCTCTTATTTTCAGTTGAAGATAGCAATCTCCCAGTTCCAACTAACATTTTTGCTGATTTTTGAGCTCGATGCTATATTCTACATTTTATTGAAGATATAGAACTTTTTATTAAATGATATGATTTAAATAGCCTACATTTGTCTTCTTTTATTTTTTCAGGTGAAGATGGCGATCTCTCGGTTACAACAGAAATTTATGCGGATTTTTCTGAGCTTCAGGCTATTGTCTACATATTCTGGAAGATATGCTTCTTTATATTAATTGGTAGATTTTTATGGTCTAATTTTGTATTTTCTTATTTTGAGTTGAAGATGGCGATCTCCCGGTTCTAACAAATATTTTTACGTAGTATTCTGACCACGAAGCTATTTTCTAAATTTTCTGGAATATATGTATCTTTTTAATGATATGATTTTTGGCATAATTTTTCTTCTTTTAATTTTCAGCTGAAGATGGCAATCTCCCTGTTCCAACGGACAGTTTTGTAGATTTTATGAGCTCGGTGCTATTTTCTATATTTTATGAAAGATAAGGATCTATTTGTTAAATGATAATTTTTATAGCCTACATTTGTCTTCTCTTATTTTTTAAGTTGAAGATGATGATCTACCCGTTCCAAATGACATTTTTGTGGGTTTTTCTTAGCTTGGGACTATTTTTCTACC
>CM061131.1:90270944-90305294 GCA_030789695.1 Scilla litardierei | reverse complement strand
ATACAAAATTTGGCACAAAAATCATATCATTTAATAAAAAGATCCATATCTTATAAAAAATATAGAAAAATAGTCCGAAGCAAAGAAAAGTCGAGAAAAATGTCTGTTGGAATCAGTAGATCGCCACCTTCTTTTGAAAAAATAAGAGAAGAAAAATGTAGGCTATAAAAATCATCTCATTTAAAAAAATACATATACTGCTTAAAATGTAGAAAATAGCACCGAGCTCAAAAAATCCGTAAAACTGTCAATTAAACCCGGGAGTTCGCCATCTTCAACGGAAAAAAGAGAGAATGCAAAATTAGGCCAAAAATCAAATCATTTAATAATAAAATCCATATCTTCCAGAAATTTAGAAAATAGCCCAGAGGTTAGAATAATCCGCAAAAATGTCCGTTGGAACCAGAAAAATCCGCAAAAATGTCTGTTGGAACCGAGGAGATCACCATCTTTAGCTAAAAAAATAAGAGAAGACATATTCATGCTATAAAAATCATAACATTTAATATAAAGATCCATATCTTAAAGATAATGTAGAAAATAGGCTGGAGCTCAAAAAAATCCGCCCAAATGTAAATTTGAACGGGGAGATCGCCCTCTTCAACTCAAAAAAGAGAAGAAAAATTGGGCCAAAAAATCATATCATTTAATTATAATATCTGTATCTTCCAGAAAAGGTAGAAAATGGTCCCAAGCTAAAAAAATCCGCAAAATTGTCAATTAGAATGGGTAGATCGCCATCTTAAACTGAAAAATAAGAGAAGACAATGTGGGCTATAAAAATCGTATCATTTAATAAAATGATTCTTATCTTTAATAAAATATAGGAAATAGCACCGAGCTCATAAAATCCACAAAAATGTTCGTTGGAATGGGAGATCGCCATCTTCAACTGAAAAATATGAGAAGACAAAATTAGGCCAACAATATTATCATTTAATTAAAATTTACATTTATTTTAGAAATTTAGAAAATCACCCCGAGATCAGAATAATACGCAAAAATTTCCGTTGGAACCGGAAGATCGCCATCTTCAATTAAAAAAATAAAAGAAGACAAAATTAGCCCATAAAATCATATCATTTAATATAAAGATCTATATCTTCCAGAATATGTTGAAAATAACCTAGAGCATAGAAAAATGTGCAAAAAAATTTGTTGGAATCGAGATATTGCCATGTTCAACCAGAAAAATAAGAGAAGACAAATGTTTGCTATAAAAAGTCATATCATTTAATAAAAGTTCCATATCTTCCAAAAATGTAGAAAATAGCATGGAGCTTAAAAAATTGGCAAAAAGTTCGTTGTTACCGGGAGATTGCCATCTTCAAATGAAAATAAGAGAAGAAAAAATTGGGCAATAAAAATCATAGCATTTAATATAATGATTCATAAATTACAGAAAATGTAGAAAGTATCCCAGAGTTCAGAAAATCCGCAAAAATGTTAGTTGGAACTTGGAGATCATGATCTTCATCGGGAAATTATAGAAGACTTAATTCGGCAAAAAAATCATATCATTTCATAAAAAGATCCATATCTTTCAGAAAATTTAGAGAAACGAACTCAAGCTAAGAAATCTCCGCAAAAATGTCCATTGGAACCGTGAGATCGCCATCTTCAATTGAAAAAAATAAGAGAAGACAAATGTAGGCTCAAAAAATCATATAATTTATAAAAATTTAGAAAATAGAACCGAACTTATAAAAATCCGCAA
Source organism: Scilla litardierei (assembly GCA_030789695.1). Lineage (NCBI taxonomy): Eukaryota > Viridiplantae > Streptophyta > Magnoliopsida > Asparagales > Asparagaceae > Scilla > Scilla litardierei. The sequence continues at coordinate 90,303,577 of CM061131.1, read as the reverse complement.
AAATATCCGTTGGAACAGGGAGATCGCCATCTTTAACTAAAAATAAGAGAAGAGAAAATTAGGCCAAAAATCATTTCGTTTAATAAAAAGATCCATACCTTCCAAAAATTTTAGAAAATAGTCCCAAGGTTAGAGGAATAGGCAAAATGTCAGTTAGAAATGAGAGATCACTATCTTCAACTGAAAAGAAAGACAAAATTATGCGAAAATCATATCATTTAATAAAAAGATCCATAACTTCTTGAAAATGTAAAAAATAGCACCGAGCTCAAAAAAATCCACAAAAATGTCCTTTGGAACCAGGTGATCGCTATCTTCAATTGAAAAATAAGAGATAACAAAATTAGGCCAAAAATCATATCATTTCATAAAAAGATACATATCTTCTAGAAAATGTAGAAAAATAGTCTCAAGTTAAGAAAAATCTGCAAAAATATTCGTTGAAACCGGGAGATCGCCATCATCAACTAACAAAAAATAAAAGATTACAAATGTATGCTATAAAAATCTTAGTATTTATAAAAATTTCTATATCTTCCATAAAATGTAGAAAATAGCACCGAGCTCAAAAAATTCTGTAAAAATATCTGTTGGAACTGGGAGATCGCCATCTTCAGTTGAAAAATAAGAAAGTAAAAAATTAGGATATAAAAACCATATCATTTAAAATAAAGACTCTTATCTTCTAGAAAGAGTACAAAATAATCATGAGCTCAGAAAAATCCGCAAAAATGTCCATTGTAACTGGAAAATCGACATCTTCAATTGAAAAATAGGAGAAGAAAATTAGGCCAAAATATTATATCATTCAATAAAATGATACATATCTTCCAAAAAATGGAAAATAGTCTAGTGCTCAGAAAAATCTAAAAAAATGTCCGTTGAAACCAGGAGATTGCCATCTTCAACTGGAATATAAGAGAAGAAAAATTAGGCCAAAATCCCATTATTTAATGAAAAGATCGCAATCTTCAACTGGAAAATAAGAGAAGACAAATTTAGGATGTAGAAATCATATCAATTAATAAAAAGATGCATATCTTTCATAAAATGTAGAAAATAGCACCACGCTCAGAAAATGATATAGAAAATCTTATTAGGCGATATCTAGGTTACAACGAACATTTTTATAAATGAAGATGGCGATTTCCCGGTTACAAATTTTGTCTTCTCTTATATTTCAGTTGAAGATGGCATTTTTCAGTTTCAACGGACATTTTTTGGCCTATTTTTGTCTTCTCTGAAATCATTTAATAAAACAATCCATATATTCCAAAAACTGTGAAAAATAGCCCGGAGCTTAGAAAAATCTGCAAAAATATCCGTTGGAACAGGGAGATTGCCATCTTCAACCGAAATATAAGAGAAGCCAAAATTAGGCCAAACCTATATCATTTAATAAAATGATCGCCATCATCCACTAGAAAACAAGAGAAGACAAAATTAGGGTACAAAAATCATATCAATTATTATAAAGATCATTACCTTCCAGAAAATAAATAAAATAGGCATGAGCTCAGAAAAATCTGCAAAAATATCAGTTGGAAAACGGAGATCGCCATCTTTATCTGAAAAATACGAGAAGACAAAATTAGGCCAAAAAATATTTTCATTTAATATAAAGATCCATATCTTCCAAAAAACGTAGAAAATAGCCTAGAGCTCAGAAAAATACGCAAAAACTTCCGTTAGAACCGGGAGATCGCCATCTTTATCTGAAAAATACGAGAAGACAAAATTAGGCCAAAAAATCTTTTCATTTAATATAAAGATCCATATCTTCCAAAAAAACGTAGAAAATAGCCTAGAGCTCAGAAAAATACGCAAAAACTTCCGTTAAAACCGGGAGATCGCCATCTTCAACTGAAAAATAAGAGAAGACAAAATTAGGCCATAAAATCGTATCACTTAATATAAAGATCCATATCTTACAGAAAAAATTGAACATAGCCCGAGCTCAGGAAATTCCACAAAAATTTCTGTTGGAACTGGGAGATTGCCATATTCAACTAAAAAAAATAAGAGAAGACCAACCTAGTTTATAAAAATCATATCATTTGATAAAAATATCCATATCTTCAATAAACTGTAAAAAGTAGTTCCGAGTTTAGAAAAATCCGCAAAAATAGCCGTTGAAACAGGGAGAGCTACATCTTCTACTGAAAAATAAGTGAAGACAAAATTAGGCTATAAAAATCATATCACTTAATATAAATATTCATATCTTACAGAAAATTTAGAAAATATCCCGAACCTTAGAAAAATCCACATAAATGTCCGTTGGAACCGGGAGATCACCATCTACATATGGAAAAAAGGGAATACAAAAATTAGGCCAAAAAATCATATCATTTAATAACAAATTCATAACTTTCCGAAATTGTAGAAAATAGTCCCAAGCTCAAAAAAGTCGGCAAAAATGTCCGTTGGAAGAGGGAGATCGTCATCTTCAAGTGAAAAAATAAGAGAAGACAAAATTAGGCTACAAAAATCATATCAATTAATAAAAAGAGCCGTATCTTCAATAAATGTAGAAAATAGCCCCGAGCTCAAAAACAGTCCTCAAAAATGTCTGTTGGAACCGGAAAATCACAATATTAAACTAAAAAAATAAGAGAAAACAAAATTAGGCTATAAAATTCATATCATTTAATCTAAAGATACATATCTTATAGAAAATGTTAAAATAGTCAGGAGCTCAGAAAAAATCAGCGAAAATTTCTGTTGGAACCGGGAGATCGACAGCTTTATCTGAAAAATATGAGAAGATAAAATTAGTCCAGAAAATCGTATATTTAAGAAAAAGATCCATATCTTCTAGAAAATGTAGAAAATAGCCTTTAGGTCAAAGAAAATCTGCAAAAATCTCAGTTGGAACCGTGAGAATGCCATCTATAACTGAAAAATAAGAGAAGACAACATTAAGCCAAAAAATCATATCATGTAATAAAATGATACATATCTTCTATAAAATGAAGAAAGTAACCCCAGGCTAATAAAAATCAGTGAAAATGTCCGATGGAACTGGTAGATCGCAATATTCAAATGAAAAATTTAGAGAAGAAAATGTAGGACATTAAAATCATCACATTTAATAAAAAATTCATATCTTCTATAAATTTTGAAAATAGCATCGAGCTTGGAAAAATCCGCAAATATTTCCGTTGGACCCGGGAGATCATCGTCTTCAACTGAAAAATAAGCGTTGACAAAATTAAGCTATAAAAATCATTTTATTTCAGTTGAAGATGGCGATGTCTATGTTTCAACGGACAATTTTTGGCTTAATTTTATCTTTTCTGATATCATTTTACAAAAAGATCCATATCTTCCAGAAAATGTGAAAAATAGCCCGGAGCTCAAAAAAATCCGCTAAAATATCCATTGGAACCGGGAAATCGCCATCTTCAACTGAAATATAAGACAAGACAAAATTAGGCCAAAAAGTCATATCATTTAATAAAAAGATCGCCATCATCGACTAGAAATTAGAGAAGACGAAATTAGGCAACAAAAATCATATCAAAAAATAAAGTTCCTTATATTCCAGAAAATATAGAAAATAGCTCTTAGCTCAGAAAATTACGTAAAAATTTCCGTTGAAAACGGGAGATTGCCATCTTCAACTGAAAAATAAGAGAAGACAAAATTAGGCCATAAAACTCATATAATGTAATTTATAGATACATATCTTACATAAAATGTAGGAATAGCCCAGAGGTCAGAAAAATCCGCATAAATGTTTGTTGGAACCAGGAGATCGCCATCATCATCTGAAAAATAAGCGAATACAAAATTAGGCCAAAAAATCATTTCATTAAATACAAATATCCATACCTTACATAAATATGTAGAAAATAGCACGGAGCTCAGAAAATTCTGCAAAAATTTTCCTTGGAACCGGGAGATCGCCATAATCAAGTGAGAAATAAGAGAAGGCAAACTTAGTTTATAAAAATCATATCATTTAATAAAAGGATCCTTATCTGCAATAAACTACAGAAAATAGTTCCGTGTGTAGAAAAATCTGCAAAAATGGCCGTTGGAATCGGGAGATCGACATCTTTAATTTAAAAAATCAGAGAAGATGAAATTAGGCCATAAAAATCATATCATTAATCTAAAGATTCATATCTTACAGAAAATTTAGAAAATATCCTGGAGCTCAGAAAATTTCGCGAAAAATTCCATTTGAATCGAGAGATCGCTATCTTCATCTGATAAATAAAAGAAGACAAAATTAGACCTTAAAATCATATCCTTTAATAAAAAGATCCATATCTTCTGGAAAATGTAGAAAGTAGACTTTAGGCCAAAAAAATCTGTAAAAATCGTCTTTAGAACCGTGAGAACACCATCTTCTACTAAAAAAAATAAGAGAATACAACGTTTGGCCAAAAAATCATGTCATTTAATAAAATGATCCATATCTTCCATAAAGTGAATAAAAATAGCCCCAAGCAAAATAAAATGAGTACAATGCCTGCTAGAACCGGTATATCACAATATTCAACTAAGGAGAAGAAAAACTTAAGGTATAAAATCATATCATTTAGTAGAAATCCATATCTTCCATAAAATGTAGAAAATAGCAACGAACTTCGAAAAATCTAGAAAAATTTCCATTGGAACCCGGAGATCGCCATCTACAACTGAAAAATAAGAGGAGACAAAATTAAGCTATAAAAATCAAATCATTTAATATAAATGTTCATATCTTACAAAAAATGTAGAAAATATCCCGGAGCTCAGAAACATTTGCAAAAATGTTCTTGGAACCTGAAGTTAGTCATTATTTTCTGAAAAATAGAGAATACAGAATTAGGCCAAAAAATATATCATTTCATAAAAAGATCCATGTCCTTCAGAAAATGTAAAACAACATACTCAAGCCAAGAATAATCCGCAAAAATGTCTATTGGAACCGAGAGATCGCCATCTTCAACTGAAAAAATTAGAGAAGACAAAGGTAGGCTATAAAAATCATATCTTTTATAAATATGGAGAAAATAGCACCAAGCTTATAAAAAGCCGCAAGCATATCCGTTGGAATAGGGAGATCATCATCTTCAATTGAAAAAAATAAGAGAAGACAACATTAGGCTATAAAATCATTTCATTTAATAAAAATATCCATAACTTTCCGAAATGTAGATAATGCACGGAGCTCCGAAAAATCCGTAAAAATGTTTGTTGAAACCGGGAGATAGCCATCTTCATCTGAAAAATTAAGAAAAGAAAAAATAGGTCAAAAATCATATCATTTAATAAAAAGATCCATAACTTTCCGAAAATTTAGAAATATAGCCTTGAGCTCAGAAAAATCGACAAAAATTTCCGTTAGAACTGGGAGATCGCCTTCTTCTACTGGAAAATAAGTAAAGACAATATTATGTTATAAAAATCATATCATTTAATATAATGACTCAAATCATATAGAAAATGTAGAAAATAGCTCGGAGCTCAGAAAATTCCGCAAAAATGTCCGTTGGAACCGGAAGATCGCCATTCGACTGAAAAAAATTAGAAAGAAACAATTAGGTCAAAAAAATCATATCATTTAGTAAAAAGATCCATAACTACCCGAAAATGTTAAAAATTAGCCCCGAGCTCAGAAAAATCGACAAAAATGTCCGTTGGAACCGGGAGATCTCCATCTTCAACTGAATAATAATAGAAGACAATATTAGGTTATAAAAATCATACCATTTAATATAAAAATTCATATCATACAGAAAATTGAGAAAATAGCTTGGAGTTCAGAAAATTCCGAATAAAATTTAGCTGGAACCGAGAGATCACCATCTTCAACTGAAAAATAAAAGAAGACAAAATTAGGCCAAAAATCGTATCATTTAGGAAAAAGATACATATCTACTATAAAATGTAGAAAATAGCACCGAGCTCAGAAAAATCCGCACAAATGTCTGTTGGAACCAGGAGATCGCAATATTCAACTTAAAAAGAGAAAACAAAATTAGGCCAAAAAATCATAACATTTAATAAAAAGATTCATATCTTCAAGAAAATGTTGGAAAAATCCCAACGCTAAGGAAAAATTTGCAAAAATGTCTGTTGGAACTGGGAGATCGCCATATTCAACTGAAAAAAATATGAGAAGACAAAATTAGGCTACAAAAATCTTGCCATTTAATAAAGTGATCCATTTCTTTAATAAAATGTAGAATATGGCATGAAGCTCAGAAAAATCCGCAAAAATGTCCGTTGGAACTGGGAGATCGCCGTCGTCAACTGAAAAAGAAGAAGAAAAAGATTAGAATATAAAAATCATATCATTTATTATAAAGATTCTTATCTTCCAGAAAGTGTACAATATAGCCCTGAGCTCGGAAAAATCAGCAAAAATATCCGTTGGAACCAAAAGATCGACATCTTCTACCGAAATATAAGAGAAGCCAAAATTAGGCCAAAATATCATATCATTTAATAAAATGATACATATCTTCCAAAAAAGTAGAAAATAGTACGGAGCTAAGAAAAATCTGCAAAAAAAGTCTGTTGGAACCGAGAGATCGTCATCTTCAACCGTAATATAAGAGAAGACAAAATTAGGCCAAAATATCATATCATTTAATAAAATAATACTTATTTTCAAAAAAAGTGGAAAATAGCCCGGAGCTAAAAAAAATCCACAAAATTGTCTGTTGGAACCGGGAGATCGATATCTTCAACTGGAATATAAGAGAAGACAGAATTAGGCAAAAAAACCATATCATTTACTAAAAAGATCGCTATCTTCAATCACAAAAAATAAAAGAAGACAAATTTAGGCTACAAAAATCATATCAATTAAGAAAAAGATACATATCTTTCATTAAATGTAGAAAATATAACTAAGCTCAGAAAATGGTATATAAAAATGTTATCGGTTGAAGATGGCAATATCCCGGTTACAACATACATTTTTATAGATGAAGAAGGCGATTTCCCGGTTCCGAATTTTGTCTTCTCTTATATTTCAGTTGAACATGGCGATTTCCTGGTTTCAACTAACATTTTTGGCCTAATTTTGTCTTCTCTAATATCATTTAATAAAACGATCCATATCTTCCAGAAAATATGAAAAATAGCTCGGAGCTAAGAAAAATCTACAAAATGTTCGTTGAAACCGGGAGATCGCCATCTTCAATGAAATATAAGCGAAGACAAAACAAGGCCAAAAAATCTTATCATTTAATAAAAAGATCGTCATCGTCAATTGGAAAATAAGAGAAGACAAAATTAGGCAACAAAAATCATATCAATTAAATCTTCCAAAACAATATCAAAAATAGCCCCGACCTCAAAAAAATACGCAAAAATTTCTGTTGGAAATGGGAGAGTGCCTTGTTCAACTGAAAAATAAGAGACGACAAAATTAGGCCATAAAAATCATATCACTTAAAAAAGATCCATATCTTACGGAAAAAGTAGAAAATAGCACAGAGCTCAAAAAATCCTTAAAAATATCCATTGAAACCGGAAGATCGCCATCTTCATCTGAAAAATAAGGGAAGACAAAATTAGGCCATAAAAGTCATATCATTTAATATAAAGATCATTATCTTACAGAAAATGTAGAAAAGAAGCCGGAGCTCAAAAAATTCCACAAAAATTTCCGTTGGAATCCGGAGATTGCCATATTCAACAACAACAAAATAAGAGAAGACAAACATAGTCAATTTAAATCATATCAGTTAATAAAAATATCCATATCTTCAATAAATGGTAGAAAATAGTTCCAAGTTTATAAAAAACTTCAAAATGGCCGTTAGAACAGGGAGATTGACATCTTCAACTTAAAAAACCAGAGAATACAAAATTAGGCAATAAAAATCTTCTCATTTAATATAAAGATTCAATCTTATAGAAAATTTAGAAAATAGCCCAGAGCTCAGAAAAATCCGCAAAAATGTCAGTTGGAACTGAGCAATCGCCATCTTCAAAAAAATAAGAGAAGACAAAATTAGGCCTAAAATAATATCATTTAATAAAAAGATCTATACCTTCCCGAAAATGTACAAAATAATCAAGAGCTCAGAAAAAGCCACCAAAATATCTGTTGGAATCGGGAAATCACCATCTTCAACTAAAAAGTAAGTGAAGACAAAATTAGGCTATAAAAAGTATATTACTTAATATAAAATTCCATATCATTAAGAAAATTTAGAAAATAGCCTGGATCTTAGAAAAATCCGCACAAATGTCCGTTGGAAATGGGAGGTCGACATCTTCAACTAAAAAAAGAGAAGACAAAATTAGGCCAAAAATCATTCCATTTAATAAAAAATCCATAACTTCCCGAAAACGTAGAAAAATAGTCCCAAGCTCAGAAATATCTGCAAAAATGTCCGTTGGAAGCAGGAGATCGACGTCTTCTAGTGAAAAATAAGATATACAGAATTAGGCTAAAAATCATATCCTTTAATAAAAAGAGCCATATCTTCAATAAAATGTAGAAAATAGCCCCGAGCTCAGAAAAATCCGCAAAAATGTCTGTTGGAACTTGGAGATAGCCATTTTCAACTGAAAAATAAGAGAAGACAAAATTAGGTTATAAAAACCATATCATTTAATCTAAAGGTATATATCTTGCATAAAATGTAGAAAATAGCCCAGAGCTCAGACAAATCAGCAAAAATGTCCGTTCGAACCGGGTGATCGCCATCTTCATCTGAAAAATATGAGAAGATAAAAGTAGGCCAAAAATCATACTATTTAATAAAAAGATCCACATATTCCAGAAAATGTAGAAAATAGCCTCAAGGTCAAAAAATTCCGAAAAAATCTCCGTTGGAACCGTGAGAATGCCATCTTCAACTGAAAAATAAGAGAAGACAACATTAGGCCAAAAAATTATATCATTTAATAAAATGAAGAACAATAGCCCCAGGCTAACAAAAACAGTAAAAATGTCCGCTGGAACGGGTAGATCATAATATTAAACTGGAAAAAATTAGAGAAGAAAAACGTATGATATAAAAATTATAGCATTTAATTAAAAAATTCATATCTTCCATGAAATGTAGAAAATAGAACCGAGCTTCGAAAAATCAGCAAAAATTTTCGTTGGAACTGAAAGATCGCCATCTTCAATTGAAAAATAGGAGTAGACAAAATTATGCCAAAAATCATATCATTTAATAAAAATATCCAGTTTTTCTATAATATTAAGAAAATAGCACCGGGGTCAGAATAATCTGTAAAAATGTCCGTAGGAACCGGGAGATCGCCATCTTCAACTGAAAAATAGGAGAAGATAAATTTAGGCCATAAAAATCATATCATTTAATAAAAAGATTCATAACTTCACGAAAATATAGAAAAATAATCCCAAGCTCGGAAAAATCTGCAAAAATGTCTGTTAGAACCGGGTGATCGCCATCTTTAGCTGAAAAATAAGAGAAGACAAAAGTAAGCTAAAAATCTTATCATTCAATAAAAAGATTCATATCTTCAATAAAATATAGAAAATAGCCCCGAGCACAGAAAAATCCCCAAAAATACCCGTTGGAACATGGAGATCACCATCTTCAATTAAAAAATAAGAGAAGATAAAATTAGGTCAAAATAATATCATTTAATAAAATGATCCATATCTTCCGAAAATGCAAAAAATAGTCCCGAGCTCAGAAAAATCCACGAAAATATCCATTGGAATAGAGATCTTTATCTTCAATTGAAAAATAAGAGAAGACAAAATTAGGCGAAAATCATATCATTTAACTAAAAGATGCATATCTTCCAAAAAATGCAGAAACTAGATTCGAGCTAAATAAAATCTGCAAAATTGTCGGTTTGAACCAGGAGATCACCATCTTCAATTGAAAAATAAGAGAAGACAAAATTAGGCTAAAATCATATATTTTAACTTAAAGATACATATCTTACAGAAAATTTAGAAAAATAGCAAGGAGCTAAGAAAAAACCGCAAATATGTCTGTTAGAACCAGGAGATTGTCATCTTAATCTGAAATAAGAGAAGACAAAATTAGGATAAAAAATATTTTCATTTAATAAAAAGATCCATACCTTCTCGAAAATGTAGAAAAATAGCTCTAAGCTTAGAAAAATCCGCAAAAATGTTCTTGGAACCTGGAGATCGCCATCTTAGATTGAAAAATAAACAAAATTAGGTTGTAAAAATATCATTCAATATAAAGAATCATATTATACAAAAAATATAGAAAATAGCCCTAGCTCAAAATAAATTCGCAGAAATGTCCATTGGAACCGGGAGATCGCCATCTTCCAAGTAAAAAAGAGAAGACAAAATTAGGCCAAAAAATCATATCATTGCATAAAAAGAAACATATCTTCCAGAAAAATTAGAAAAATAGTCTTAAGCTAAAAAATCTACAAAAATCTCTGTTGGAAATGGGAGATTGTCATCTTTAACTGAAAAAATAAGAAAAGACAAACGTAGGCTATAAAAATCATATTGTTTAATAAAAAGTTCTATATCTTCCATAAAATGTAGAAAACATCATCGAGCTCAAAATAATATGCATAAATGTCCGTCGGAGTAAGAGTATGAATAACCCCCTGCGTCAGCCTACCTTGTTGGAGTAAGCAAACCAGCTAACCAGGGATCGAGGAGCTATTACATTTTCATCTCATTTTGATAGATATTTCTAGAGTAAGGAAGTCCAATCTTTCTAGAGTTAGTAATTCCCTTCCCTTAACCCTCCAATCGGTTCTATTAAGCTTATCTAGGTGCGAGTCCTAAAGTTCAAGATGAAAAAGAGCTAGTGGAGGGTGATAGAATACGCTAATGAATAAGCGAGCTTAATCTGTGCTGACGAACCCTCCAACCCGAGGTTAATAAGTAATCCTCGTGCTCGTTCTATTATAAGTAATTCCATGCTAAAACCACTAATCCATGCTTTAACCAGCAAATCTATAAGGAAGTTTACTTTGCCAACCCTACCTTCTCTCTAGCTCTAGATTTAGGGATTAGCATGTTGGCTTACTTACTATATGAAATTATATCCCCCCAGGGAATTACTTCTAATCTAACCTTGTTTTGAACTTCCTTACTTGAGAGCGGGGTACTGACTTATGCCAGAAACGAGAGAATACCTTGCCCGCAACGGAATATTTTTATGAAATTCTCTATCCCGTGGGGCTGGCTAACTCTAAAACCTTGCTTACGAGAGATCTAGCACTAGATGGGGCTTCCTTTATCAAGTCCTTTCCCTTTGGTTGCCTGACTTTCTTACCTGGGAATGACTTAAAACGACTCTATAACCTTTATTATTTAAAAGCTGGCTTTGATGACTTATTCAACAACCTTACGTCACTATAGCTCTAGAACGAGGGTAGACTTGCTTTCGTAGGGAACCGAGAGATTTTCATATTCAACTAAAAAATAAGAGAAGACAAACATAGGCGATAAAAATCATATCATTTAATATAAAAATACATAACTTTTCGAAAATGAAGAAAATAGACCTGAGCTCAGAAAAATCCGCAAAAATGTTCTTTTTAACATGGAGTCGCCATCTTCAACTGAAAAAATAAGAGAAGAAAAAATTAGGTCAAAAATCATATCATTTAATACAAAGATCCAAACTTCTTGAAAATGTATAAAAATAGCCCTGAGCTCAGAAAAATCGGCATAAATGTCTGTTGGAACCAGTGGATCACCATCTTCAACTGAATAATAAGAGAAGACAAAATTAGGTTACAAAAATAACATCATTTAATATAAAGATTCATATCATACAGAAAATGTAGAAAATAGCCCAGAGATTAGAAAAATCCGAAAAAATGTCCATTGGAACCGGGAGATGCCATCTTCAACTGAAAAATAAAAGAAGACAAAATTATGCCAAAAATCATATCATTTATTAAAGAGATTCATATCTGCCATAAAATGTAGAAAATAGCACCGAGCTCAAAAAAATCCGCACAAATATCCGTTGGAAATGCGGGATCGCAATATTTAACTAAAAAAAGAGAAGCCAAAATTAGGCGAAAAAATCATATCATTAATAAAAGATTTAAATCTTCTAGAAAATGTAGAAAAAAATCCCAAATCTAAGAAAAATCTGCAAAAATGTCCGTTTGAACCTGGAAATTGCAATCTTCAACTGAAAAATATGAGTAGACAAAATTAGGCTAAAAAATCTTATCATTTAAAAAAGAGATACATATCTTTAATAAAATGTACAAAATAGCCTGGAGCTCAGAAAAATCCACAAAAATGTTCGTTGGAACAAGGAGATCGTCATCTTCAACTAAAAAAATAAGAGAAGATAAAATAGGATATAAAAATAATATCATTTAATATAAAAATTCTTATCTTCCAGAAAAGTGAACAAAATAGCCCCGAACTCTGAAAAATAGGCAAAAATGTCAGTTGGAACCTGAAGATCGTCATCTTCAACTAAAAAAATAAGAGAAGACAAAATTAGGCCAAAATATCATATCATTTAAAAATGATACATATCCTCAAAAATGTGGAAAATAAACCGGAGCTCAAAAAAGCTGCAAAAATATCCGTTGGAACCGGGAGATAACCATCTTCAACTGGAATATAAACAAGAAAAAATCAGGCTTAAAAATCATATCATTTAATAAAAAGATCGCCATCTTCAACTGGAAAATAAGAGAAGACAAATTTAGGCTATAAAAATCTTATCAATTAATAAAAAGATATATATCTTACATAAAATGTAGAAAATAGCACCAAGCACAGAAAATGATATATAAAAATCTTATCAGTTGAAGATGGCGATATCCCGGCCACAACAAACATTTTTATAAATGAATATGGTGATTTTCCAGTTCTGAATTTTGTCTTCTCTTATAGTTCAGTTGAAGATGCCGGTTTCCTGGTTTCAACGGACATTTTGACCTATTTTTCTTCTCTAATATCATTGAATAAAACGATCCATATCTTCCAGAATACGTGAAGAATAGTTCGAAGTTCAAAAAATCCGCAAAATGGTTCGCAGGAACCGGAAGATCGCCATCTTCAACCGAAATATAAGAGAAGACAAAATATGGCCAAAAATCATATCATTTAATAAAAAGATCGTCATCATCAACTAGAAAATAAGAGAAGACAAAATTAGGCAACAAAAATCATATCAATTAATATAAAGATCCTTATCTTTCAGAAAATATAGAAAATAGCCCCGATCTCAGAAAAATATGCAAAATTTCCGTTGAAACCGAGAGATAACCATCTTCAACTAAAAAATAAGAGAAGACATAAATAGACTATAAAAATAATATCATTTAATATAAATATCTTACAGAAAATGTAGAAAATTGCCTGGACTCAGAAAAATCCGCAAAAATGTCCGTTAGAATAGGAGATCGCCATCTTTAACGAAAAAATAAGGGAAAACAAAATTAGTCCAAAAATCATATCATTTAATAAAAAGATACATATTTTCTAGAAAATATAGAAAAATAGCACCGAGCTTAGAAAAATCTAAAAAATGTCCATTGGACCAAGGAGATCGCCATCTTTAACTGAAAATAAGATAAGACAAACTTAGCAATAAATTTAATAAAAAGATACATATCTTCCATAAAATTTAAAAAATAGCTCCGAGATCAGAAAAATCTGCAAAAATTCTTTTAGAAACGAGATATCACTATCTTCGACTGAAAAATAAGAGAAGACAAACTTAGTCTATAAAAATCATATCATTTAATAAAATGAACAACATCTTCAATAAACTGTAGAAAATATTCCCGAGCTCGGAAAAATCTACAAAAATGTCTGTTGGAATAATAAACTATGGAAAATATTCTCGAGCTTAGAAAAATCTACAAAAATATCTGTTGGAATAGGGAGTTCGTCATCTTCAAATAAAAAATAAGAGAAAACAAAATTAGGCCAAAAATCATATATTTTAATAAAAGATCCATAACTTCCCGAAAATGTAGAAAAATAGTTTCGAGCTCAGAAAAATTCTAAAAGATTTCCGTTGGAACAGGAAGATTGCCATGTTCAACTTAAAATAAGAGAAGACAAACTTTTGGCTACAAAATCATATCATTTAATAAAAAATCCATATATTCAATAAAATCTAGAAAATAGCCCCGTGACCAAAAAAATCTGCAAAAATATCCGTCGGGAGATCTTTATCATCAACTGAAAAATAAGAAAGACAAAATTTGGATATAAAGATCATATCATTTAATCTAAAGATCTATATCTTACAGAAAATATAGAAAATAGCCCGGAGCTAAGAAAAATCTGCAAAAATATCTGATGGAACCAGGAGATCGCCATATTCATTAAAAAGTAAGAGAAGATAAAATTAGGCCAAAAATCATATCATTCAATAAAAAGATCCATATCATCCTTAAAATGTAGAAAATAGCCTTATGGTCAGAAAAATCCGCCAATTTGTCCGTCCGAACCGGGAGTTTGCCATTTTCAACTGGAAAATAAGAGAAGACAAACTTAGTCTATAAAAATCATATCATTTAATTAAAAGATCCATATCTTCAAAAAATTATACAACACAGCACCGAGATGCAAAAAATCTGCAAAAGAGAGATCGCCATTTTCAACTAAAAAAATAAGAGAAGACAATTTAGGCTATAAAAATCATATCATTTAATATAAATATTCATAACTTTAACTAAAAAATACGCAAAAATGTCAGTTGGAATCGGGAGATCCACATCTTCAACTGAAAAATAAGAGAAGATAAAATTAAACCAAAAAAGTCATATCATTTAATAAAAAGATATATATCTTCCTTAAAATGTATAAATTAGCTCTGCGCTCAGAAAAATTCGCAAAAATGCCTGTTGGAACTGGGAGGGCCATTTTCACCTAAAAATAGCAAAAGACAAAATTAGGCCATAAAAATCATATCATTTAATAAAACCTAGAAAATAGCCCGTGCTAAGAAAAATCCACAAAAATTTTCGTTGGAATCGGGAGATCGACATATTCAACTTAAAAAACAAGAGCAATAAAATTAGGCCATAAAAACCATATCATTTAATATAAAGATCCATATCTTCAATAAAATGTATAAAATAGCTCGGAACATAGAAAAATCTGCAAAAATATCCGTTGGAACTTGTAGATCGCTATTTTCAACTGAAAAATAAGAGAAGAGAAAATTTGGCCTTAAAAATCATATCATTTAAAATAAATATCCATATTTTCTTAAAAAATGTCGAAAATAGCCCATATCTTAGAAAAATACGCAAAAATTTCTGATGAAACCAGTAGATCCCCATCTGCAATATGAAATAAGAGAAGACAAAATTAGGCCAAAAATCACATCATTTAATAAAACGATCCTTATCTTCCAGAAAATGTGGAAATTAGATTGGTGTTGAGAAAAATATGCAAAAATGCAAGTTGAAATCGGGAGATCACCATCTTCAACTGAAAAATTAGAGAAGACAAAATTATGCCAAAACTCATATCATTTAATAAAAAGATCTATCTTTCAGAAAATGCAAAAAATAACCACGAGCTTAGAAAAATCCACAAAAATGTCCATTGGAACCAGGAGATCGCCATCTTCAACTTAAAAATGAGAGAAGGCAAAATTAGGCTATAAAAATCCTATCATTTAATATTAAGATTCATATCTTACAGAAAAGTTAAAAAATGGCCCGGAGTTCAGGAAAATCATCAAAAATGTTCGCTGGAACCGGGAGATCACAATCTTCAACTGAAAAATAAGATAAGACAAAGTTAGACCAAAATGTCATATCATTTAGTCAAAAGATCCATATCTTCCAGAAAATATAGACAAATAGTCCCGAGCTAAGAAAAATCCGCAAAAACGTCCGTTGGAACATGGAGCTCGCGATCTTCAATTGAAAAAATAAGAGAAGACAAACTTATGCTATAAAAATCATATAATTTAATGAAAAGATCCATTTCTTACATAAAATGTAGAAAATAGCTCCGATCTAAAAAAATCTGAAAAATGTTCATTGGAACAGAGAGATCGCTATCTTCAATTGAAAAATAAGAGAAGACAAAATTATACCAAAAATCATATTATTTAATAAAAATTTCCAAGTCTTTTAGAAAATGTAGAAAATAGTCTTGCGGTCAGAAAAATCCGCAAAAATGTTCGTTGGAACAGGAAGATTGTCATTTTCGACTGAAAAATAAGAGAAGACAAACTTAACCTATGAATAACATATCATTTAATAAAAAGATCCATAAAACATTTGTTGGAACCGGGAAATCGTTATCTTCAACTGAAAAATAAGATAAGACAAATTTAGGCTATAATAATCATATCATTTAATAAAAAGATCCGTGTCTCCAATAAAATGTAGAAAATAGCTTCGAGCTTAGAAAAAATCCTACAAAGTCTGTTGGAACTGGAAAATTGCCATATTCAACTGAAAAATTATAAATAACAAAATTAGGCTATAAAAATCATTGGATTTAATATTAATATTCATATCTTACAAAAATGTAGAAAATAGTGCAGAGCTCAGAAAAATCCCGCAAAAACGTCCGTTGAAACCGAAAAATCACCATCTTCAACAAAAAATAAGAGAATACAAAATTAGGCCAAAAAAATCATATCATTCAATAAAAATATCCATATCTTCGAGAAAATGAAGAAAAATAGTCTCGAACTCAGAAAAATCCGCAAAAATGTACGTTGGAATCGAAAGATCGCCATCTTCACCTGAAAAATAAGAGAAGACAAAATTACACTACAAAAAGCATATCATTTGATAAAAATATCCATATATTCAAGAAAATGAAGAAGATAAAACCGAGCTAAGAAAAATCAGCAAAAATGTCCATTGTAGCAGAGAGATCGCCATCTTCAACTGAAAAATAAAAGAAGACAAAATTAGGTTATAAAAATCCTATAATTTAATATAAAGAAACATATCTTACAGAAAATATAGAAAATAGCACATAGGCCAGAAAATTTCGTAAATATATCCGTTGGAACCGGGAGATCGCCATATTCAACTAAAAAATAAGAGAAGACAAACTTAGTCGAGTAAAAATCATATCATTTAATAAAAAGAAACACATCTTCCATAAAATTTAGAAATAGACATATGATTGGGCCGGCATTCGAGATAATTCGATCGACAATTGCTTATGGCCCGTAAGGCCCACCTCAGAAGCCCGATATCGACTCAGTCAAAACCCAATAGTCAGTCAACCGTTGAGTCCACTTCACTCGAACATGCGATTAAAGGTGGGCTCGTGAATCTTGGGGACGTGCACAACATTTATTCCTATTAATGTGGAAAGATCGTGGCCCTATTATGGGTGATTGTTATCACCCCAACGTCTCCAAAGGGGCCATGAACGTCTATAAATAGGGGAAAGTGTCCCATTTTCAAGGTATGAGGTCTAAGACATATAACTCTACTTTCTCAGCTTATACTTCTTATACATTCGAGCTTGCACCGCCAGTCCTGAGACGAACCTCCATGGGTCGATCTCAGCTGCACCAAGCTCCCTCACTCCATTAAGTTCCATTCTAACTTAAGCATCGGATGGGATTTGGATCGGAACCAAGATCCGACCCCCTTAACGAGACCTTGTGGTGCAGATCGATGGTCATCATCCAACGTTGAAGGTCGACATTGAGCTTCCAAGCCTCGAACGATCGATGCAACTACCACTCAAAGGTCGATCGAATGTCGCATCATATTCAACTACCATCACTCGACCCTGGTTCTTCCAACCAAGGGTCCCACTCTAATTGTCGATGAGGCTCTGACTCAGCATCTTGACTCTACGTCAGCTTGACAATTGTCTCTGTCAATTTTGGCCTTAACTGTTTGGCACCGTCTGTGGGAAAATGTTTACCAGCTTGATATCCCAAAGCAATCCAGAAGCTATGACAACTGGGCCCTGCAATGCTGGATCGATCGAAGGTCCGAATGATAAGCCGAGAGCGAACATCGTCTTGGTGGAGGACGTTGCAGACTCCACAATTCCACCACCACAACCAGTAGAGGCCCCAAAGGAGCCTGGGGTGACTCGAAAGGAGTTCACCCAGTTCACCGAGCAGGTCGATAGGAGCCTAGGTGCATTGCTTACTTTAATACACCAAAATATGGGGAGCCCATCCCCCATAAATGAGACGTTTCTGCCTCCAAACCCGAACCTCACACCAACCAAGGGCTCGGCTTTCCTCCGAGATCTGGGGGATCCAAGGGCAGATCAACTCGAGATTAACCTCCACAATTCGTCCCCCTGGCCCACCAGTACAACGGAGCGGGGGTCGATAATCGAGCTTTTCGTTCTCCAGGAAGAACCCACCCCCCTCCAATTACCGGGCAGCAACATGCAGTATCCTAGATCAGGTAATGTACGGCGTTCTCCCAGGATATAACCCACCGAACCCTACAGGTTGATTCGTGAGGAGTGAGGAGATCCCGAACCGATCCTCAGGAGCCAACTTCGCACAACCTGGAGCGGGATAATCCTTAATGGTCCAATTCATGATTTGGAAGACCCCTCTGAAAGAGAATATCATCTCTGCTCCTCCTCTTCTCAAGTTCAAGCTCCATGTTGTACCAGCTTATGATGGCAGAGGCAACCCATGGTCGCACATTCATAAGTATTTGAATGTCATGTTGCTCCACGGGACCGACGAGCCATACCTTTGTAGAGATTTCCATGCTACCTTGTTCAAGAGGTCAAAAAGCAGTACGAAGGGCTATCCCATAGCTGCATCGGCTCGTTTGACGAACTGGCAGAAATATTCTGCAAACAATTCGTCGCAAGATGACGTCTTAAGAAGAGGTCGTCCCACCTCTTCTCGCTCAAACAGAACGAGAATAAGTCGAACCGAGCCTTCGTCCAGAGATTCAACGATGAGAGGCTCGATGTAGAAGAGACAACGGACGTGACTGTTATAGCAGCACTCGTCCAGGCGGTCTGAAACAAGCACCTGAGGAGGGCTCTTCACCAGTTCCCCTAACACCGTCGCAGAAATGCTCAACATAATGGATCGGTTCACTTCCTCGGAGGAGGCAGAAGAACCAGTCGGAGCTAATATGAATAGCATCCCCTCCCGCCGTGGAGACACAAGGCAAGAGAAACCAGTCTCGGGAACCCCCGCCAGGAGTCTCGAAATAAGAGGCACAGGGAAAGGAGCCCCCGAAGCAAGGAGCGCCCTGCCCACGCCAAGCCAACTACTCCTAAGGCGGCAGTCCTTGTCTACGCCCCACGAGAGGAACTGATTCAAGAGACGGCAAAGAAGGACAAATATGAGAAGAGGGACGACCTCAAATTCTGCAAATATCACGACGACAACGGGCATGATACTAATGGCTGTTGGACTCTCAAAAAAGAGATCGACGTCCTATTCAAGCGAGGACACCCCAAGAACCCGGTAAATGATCCACCTAGCAAGAAGGGATCCTCAAAGCAGAAGGGCAAGATGACGGGATCACATGTCACCAAGGTGATCGACTAGCAAACCTTTTAAACTTGAGGCAAATAAAAGAGGTGTTAGACAACAACAGCTCCGACGAAATTTAGAAACATCTGTACGCCATTGTCACTCTTTTTTCAAATAAAAGATGTCTCTTTTATCAAATAAAGTTTCGCTTCCTTAAAGCCCACATAAATTTTACAGAAGCTATCCCATTAAAACTTCCCTTGAAACGGATCTGATCCTCGGGAAGTCTTTGGTAAACAAAACTTACGTTGATGCTAACGACTCTCCTAAGCGAGCATCATTCGTAAGTCGAAGGGGCCACCCCTTTGCCACTGAACGACTCTCCTAAGCGAGCATCAGACGTAAGTCAAAGGGGACACCCCTTTGCCACTGAACGACTCTCTTAATCGAGTGTCAGACATAAGTCGAAAGGGCCACCACTCCGCCACTGAAAGACTCTCCTAAACGAGCGTCAGCCATAAAATCGAAAGGGCCACCTCTTCGCCACTGAACGACTCTCCTAAACGAGCGCCAGCCGTAAGTCGAAGGGACCACCCCTTCGCCACTGAACGACTGTCACGCCCCGCTTCCCATTATGCTTGGGAGCAAGAATGCGAACAGGTCCGCATGTGCAAGTAAGGAATTTGTACCTTTGTTTTTCTTTCCTCCTTGACTTAAACACAATAAGTATCTGTGTGAAACCCTACAGGTTGTTTCTTGCATACTCAAAACAACATAGAAAATCATTTATTATTTATTACAATCTCAATCGTCTCAAAAAGGATTACAACAATAAGGAAAGGAAGAGAGGCCTTATGGCCCATACAATATGGAATACACAAATCATATACAAAGGAAACTATAAGGAGATGCAGCCTGAGAGTATCCTCCTGGAAGAATCCTGCCTCTAGTGGTTCACACTACTCTGGAACTAGGATCTACAAAAAAGCACTCAGAACCTGACAGACATTGCATTAAAACACAAATACAATGCCCGTAAGTGAGGGTTATTCATGTAGGTTCCCAAGCATCAATCTCATTTAATTACTTAAAAAGAATTTAGCAGGGTAATAACATTGTCTACTAACAGGATAAAGGCATATGAGCATATTATGGTGAAGTGAACATAGCAAAGTGTAATGTATGTAGCAAAGTGAGGTGAACATGGCAAAGTGTAGATACAGAGTAAAGTGCAGTGAGCATGGCAAAAATATGTATGAGCATGGTAAGGGCGTAGCTAACAGTTTACACAATTTATGGTAGCAATAAAAGAAAGTAAAGAGGGTGCCAATCAATACTTAATTTAGCGACAAGTCTAATGTCTGACGGCGGAAGAAACTACAATTACATCCAACCCAATGGAAGCTAACCGTGGTTTTATACTTACCGACCCCATCCGGGTGACGATCAAATTTACCGGTGGGGTGAAATCCAGCATTCCAACCTCTACTACAATGGACTACCCCACCCAAAAGTGTCAATGTGTAACTGTACAATTCAATGATTGCCACACGACCAATATTATGTAAATGCCCCAAGGGACCAATATTCCGTATATGCCTCGAGGGCCCAATATCCGTATATGCCCCGAGGGCCCAATATTCGTATATGCCCCGAGGGCCCAATATTACATTTCATTGGAGTAGACCATCCCAAAGATTTTGTTGCACGAATAATGGTACAATATGTAAAAAGAGTATTTTATGAACATTTAGGCATGGTTAACATGAACATTAAGCTATTACCATTACAATGAGCTATTACCAACATGAAACTCAATTATCATTAATAAACCATCACCATTAATAAACTAACAACAATTTGGTGAACAAGTTAACAACATCATTAATCTCATGAATATTAAACTAAATCATCATACAAGTTTATTTTAACGGTGTCTATTCTCATTGGTTTATTAGAATAAACTTATTCTAATAAGTAACAATTGGGACGTGCAAGGATACGACGATGTCGCTCAATACAAACTGAATGTTATGTTAAAGAATGCACAGTAATGAATATCAATGATTTTTGTTAATTAACATTAGTATTAACAATTAACATTAATAAATTAATGTAACAAATTTCTTGCCAATAATCAATTACGAAGTGGACCTGCATGTTACTATTAATTATGTAGTTAAGGAGAATGTGATGACACAAGCCTTAACACAAAAATACATACTATTAATTAGTATAGATGTAGTCATATTAATAGTAAGTATTTTTAATACTAAGCTGCTATATGTTGACATGAAAACACTGTTGTGCATATGTTATTATGTCACATGAATATTAAATTTTGTTAATACGTTAGTTACCAGGTAATCATGTTATGATTAGTTATACCATGGTACAAATAATCCTAGGCATTGGATGATATTCATTACTGTTAATAACAGTACTAACATTACTAAATTTAAATGATTACTTTAGGGGTATTAACATGAAATGTTTATTAGACTGTTGAAACCTTGTATGACATTTGTTTAGGCAAACTTTGTACAACATTGAATAGCATTGCATATGAGAGTGGAATAATGGGGTAAACAATTTTGAAAACAGAAGAATAATAATTGCAAGTTCTCTTATGCAACATAACTAGTCATAACCCGTGCCCACGGGCATAGTTCATTTAAGATTTTTCTCAGCAAAATCTTTGTACCCAAAAAAATTATTTTCACAGCCAAAAGTTAAAAGAACAACAAATTAGAGTAAAAATATTTAGCGGCACATGCGTCTTTACCGCGGATCAAATTCGGCGCAAGCGCCTTCGACACGGAACAACAAATTTGGTCCAGACGTCTTCGGCGTAGAACAACAAATTCGACGCCCGAAACAACAAATTAGCGTATAACAACAAATTCGACGTAGGCGCCTTCGTCGCGGAAATAAAAAATTAGCATAAAAAAATTTAGCGGGCACCTTCGCGTCAAAGCCGTGCCTTCGTGATGAATGAATAAAATGTATGATTATGTTTGTTCTTACAGCTGTTGCATTCCTTCCCATCAAAGGAAATAAGCTGAATGCCCAAATGGTAAAAGAGAGAAATTAGATGTCTGATTATGTTCGTTCTTATAGCTGTTGTGTTCCTTCTCATCAAAGGAAATAAGCAGATGGGTGAAAGAGAGGAATTACATGCACGCTGATATGTTACCTGATATCTACTGTGTTAAGGTGTATTTTGATAATTTCCCAATAAATTAATAATTTCTTTTTTGATATCATGCCTCGTCAATTTGTATTATTTGCAATATATTATACAAAATTTAAAAATGAAAAAAATCCCAAAAAGCTCTGCCACATTTCCTAATAATTTTTGCGTAATGTATAGATCAAATTGAGAAGAATAATCATCAAGCCCAAATTAGTCAACATAAATATAAATCGACTTAAACAAAAGAGTAGATTTCGTTCCAAAATATTCCAAAATATACAACAACCATCGGTAACATCTAAACCTGAAAACACAGACCAAAACCTGCAAAACATTAAACGTGAGAATTTCACTAACTTAAAACAAACAAACACCCAACACTAACTAAAAACACTCAGACCACTGAGATTCTAAGCCCTCTCGCATCTGATCATCCTTGCAAGCTGGATGTCTTTAGGCGCCTTCGGGGGCGGGCGCGATCCGAACTC
The DNA here is from genome assembly GCA_030789695.1 of Scilla litardierei. Classification (NCBI taxonomy): domain Eukaryota; kingdom Viridiplantae; phylum Streptophyta; class Magnoliopsida; order Asparagales; family Asparagaceae; genus Scilla; species Scilla litardierei. The sequence goes on along the minus strand of CM061131.1, from coordinate 90,280,547 downwards.
AGATAGAGATATCAAACGGCGCCTGACTGAATTGTACGAAGCAGCCGCACTGCTGAAAAAGAATTCTTCAACTTCCAATTTTCTTCTTCGTCAGCTTTTTTTGTAAAGAAATGTTATCAGGTGAGCACTGACAGAATTTCTCTTTGCTGCAATTTTATTTTCTACCTGAAACATATCATATGCAAACCATGAACAATCAACAACAAAATGCATGCCATAATACAGAAGAAGTCATATGGCACTTTAGTATTAATTATGTGCATATCTAGTTAGAAATTCAAATAAAGTATGGCATATGAAAAAAATTAATAACATAATAGAGCAAAGATTAAGAACTTCATTTACCTGAAAATTTTCATGTTTGTTCAGCAAGTGCTCACGGTCATTTGAAAAATTGTTGTTCTCCAATGTGAAAATTTTAGTTCCTAAAGTAAAAAAACATGATTAACAAATTTTAGACGAACACAAAATTCAGTAGATAAACTCCCCGGTTTGCAACCTATGCAACACAAAATACTCATCAAATTTCATACACCAAAAACATTAATTAAACAATTGAAAAGCATACAGAGGTGAAATTTATCACCCCACATCCAGTATCAATAACAGTTCTGATACTCCCGTCAGTTAACATGATAATCGCATTGATGTCATCAATGTAGGCGTCAGCACCGCGCGGGAACATCGCACTGCCCCCAGGGAAACGGAACCGGTCTCCCTCCACTTGAATCCAATGCAGGTTAGCCTTCTCAACACTGAGCTCCTTGTGCAAAATGTTATCAAACCAAGTAATACCTCTCTCTATGGCCACTTGAGGGGGCTCGTGTACTTGGGTCATTCTGCTCAAATTTTTTGTTTAAGTCCATTTCGCTAATTAATTTTAATTTTTTTATTTTTCTCAAAAGTTGCCCTTCCCCTTGTGAATTCAGGATTCTTCAATTATAGAAATCCCCAAATTCCTTTGCAATTACAGCACCTCACGTCCATAACCGTCCTCTATCACAATCATTCTACAAATAGCTTCCCAAATCTCTTCTTTTCACCGTCCTACTAAATTGTTTTATTTTCAAACTTATTGCAAAGTCATTCACCTCATCATCAACGAATGCCCATCTTAAGAAAACAACGTAATTAACAGTCAGCCTAAAAATCTCCAGTGAATGAACAAAAACAGAGATAAAGACATTAAGCATGTGATCGCATCAATAGAAAAGTATTATTTCATCCATATTTTAAAAAGGTAATTAAATTAACAAAATATAGGTGCATGTGAGAAATTTAACCAATGTGGGCTCTCAATCTTGCATCAGAATCGACATTATGGCGACGCAAAAAATCTCCTCTTAATAACTCCACCCTTCGCAAACACCAGATCAAGAAAGAATAATTCATTAGCCAACAACATTAACAAAAATCAGACCAAATCGACCACCAAGCATTTACCTCCTAATAACTCCACCCTTCACAAACACCAGATCACAGTCGAGGACCCTTCGCCCTTCGCCCTCGCCAACCCTCCGCACTTCGCCCTTAGCCGTCACTCCTCGCCGACCTTCAACGGCATCTTCGAGAGAGATAGCCTGCCATCTGCCCTTTGCCATTAGCCGCTGCTCTTTGTCGCCCTTCAATGGCGTCTGAGAGAGAGAGGGAAAGAGAGGGAGAGAGATGGGGGGAGAGAGAGAGGGGGGAGAGAGAGAGAGAGAGAGAGAGAGAGAGAGAGAGAGAGAGAGAGACCGCCCTCTACCCTTAGGCGTCGCTCTTTGGCTCCTTCAACGACATCTTCGAGAGAGATCCCGCCATCTGCCCTTCGCCCTTAGCTGACGCTCCTTGCCGCCCTTCAACGTCATCATCTTTGTGAGAGATAGAGAGAGGAGATTAGAGCCACCCTTTTTGACAGAGTGTGAGATGAGTTTGATGTGAAAGGACACATAAAGTGGGTTTATACAGAAGGTGATGGCTTTTTGGTGTTGACGTGGATCATCAACGTGGCATTTAATTGGACGGATATGATTTAATCTGAGCACATCAAAGAAAGAGAATGCAACTTTTGGTCTTTTGGACTTCCCCTTACATGTTTTCCCCCAACACATTTCCCAAGCACAGATTAAAGAATTTCAAACTTTTAGACTTCCCCTTGCATGTTTTCACATCAAAATTTAAGAACTTTCCCTCCAAAATCTTCTCAAAATCTCATCTCAGCCGTTCATTCCCTACGATTTAATCTCCACCGTCTTTTATCTTGTCCTAGTCAACCCTAGGATTCAAAAATAGCCGTCAAATGTATAATAGATAACTCAGGTTTTAGGACAAGTAGCAAATTTTTGATACAATATACATCAGTACTATGATGAGTGATAGTATTATTATGAGTGATAACATTATATAATATCATATTCAATGAATTTAACATATTATTTATTTAGATGAAAGAGATATAGGGAAACTACTACATGTTGTGTGGATCAGAGAAGGAGGGCGAGCGTTGGGTTCACCGACGACGGAATCGGGATCGTCGAAAGATCGTCGGAGCTCGAGAAATCATCGGGGCTTCGTTGGGGAATTTCGTCGAACACCGGGTAGGCGACTCAGGAAAGTTGGAAGATGGCTTGCCATGGGGAGGGGACAGGGGGGTCACACCGGAGGTTGCCGAGAAGAGGAGTCGCGGTTGGAGCTGGGTTGTCGCCGGCCAGAGGGGGGAGGAGGCAGTGGCGGTTGTAGGGTTGAAGGAGGTCAGGGTTAATGGCTGCGAGGTCGTAGGCCTGGAGCGTGGAAAGATGGAGTTGTCATATGATTTGATGGGTTTGGTAAGAGAGGGGAGGTTTTGTTGGCAGCTGTGAAGTGATGGGTTAGGGTTTTATTCTCTTTTTAATATATTGGGTAGGTGCTAATTACAAAGGGAATGAAAGGAAAGAACAAGGATATAATTGCAATTAATATTAGTGATTCATTCTCATTAAGATAGGTAAAAGTCTCCTAGATCCATATAGAAGGAGATTCGAATTGGTACAAGAATTATGGAGGAAATGATCGGGAGATTTGATTCGATTTCATAATAATCAATGGGAGATTAATGGGATTCAATTACTTGCCAAAAGAATAGATTTTTTATTTGTTTTAAAAAATTTATTAGGAGATTAATTGTTAAGGATATTAAGGAAATTTTGAATTAGAACAATTATTAAGGAGAGAATAAAGGGATTTAGTGACAGGACAAACTTCCCATTTAGCTATAGGTTTTATTAGGATTAAATTAGGAATTTATTTCAAATTTTAAAATTTGAAATGAAAATTTAAACATTTGGATTTTGAAAGTTTGAATTTAAAATAAAATTATAATAGATTTATGGTTAGCTAACTTAACATAAGAATAAAAATCATATTGTCGTAACAAAGTAATAATAATAATAATAGGCCTAATATTATAACATTAGACTCCATCGTAGCTACAAACACTGGTCGTTACATCCCACCCACCTTATAAAAATTTCGTCCTTGGCATTTAGTAAAACTAATGGGGAGCTGTAATGACCGCAAGAATCAAATGAGTTTTAAGACAGGCAATGATGGGCAGGATTCAATGAATGAAATATGATGACATGGCCGGAATGGTGGGAAGCACCGTGAATCGAAAACAAGGAAAATCGAAAGGTGAATATGACGAGGAAAATGGGTTAGTGAATCAACTGGTCATCAACATAGGATGAAGATGACATCATGATAAAATATGAACTCATTGGGTCAACTAATGACTAGGAACCCTAAGACTAGGATTTTCTAATGAACAAGGCTGGGATAGAGAATTCAAGGAAAGGTGGTCTTAAGGATCAAGATTGTAATCTTATCTAGCTATTTTAAAGTATTTTGCACGTGCATGACATGCATAGGCCACCACTAAAACCTGTAACACCCCGCTTCTTCTTATGCTTGGGAGCAAGGACGCGAGCGTGTCTGCATGTGCAAGTAAGGATGATGTACATTTATTTTTCTTTCCTCCTTGACTTAAACACAGTAAGCGTCTATGTGAAACCCTGTAGGTTCTTGCTTGCATACTCAAAACAACACAGATAATCATTTATTATTTATTACAACCTCAATTGTCTTAAAAAGGATTACACCAATAAGGAAAGGAAGAGAGGCCTTGTGGCCCTTACAACATGGAATACACAAATCATATACCAAGGAAACTATAAGGAGATGCAATCTTAGAGTATCATCCTGGAAGAATCCTGCCTCTAGTGGTTCACGCTACTCTGGAACCAGGATCTGCAAAACTGCCCTCAGAACCTAACAGACATTGCATTAAAACACAAATATAATGCCCGTCAGTGAGGGTTACTCATGTAGATTCCACAACATCAATCTCATTTAATTAATTAAAAAGAATTTAGCTGGGTAATAACATTGTCTACTAACAGGATAAAGGCATATAAGCAAAGTATGGTGAAGTGAACATAGCAAAGTGTCATATACGTAGCAAAGTGAGGTGAACCTGGCAAAGTGTAGTGTACAGAGTAAAGTGCAGTGAGCATGGCAAATATATGTATTAGCATGGTAAGATAGTAGCTAATAATTTACACAATTTATGGTAGCAATACCAGAAAGTAAAGAGAATGACAATCAATGCTTAATCTAGTGACAAGTCCAATGTCCGAGGGCAGAAGAAACTACAATTAAACCCAAACCAATGAAAGTCACCAGTGGTTCTGTACTTACCGACCCCATCCAAGCAACGGTCAAATTTACCAGTGGGGTGAAATCCAGCATTCCGACCTCTACTACAATGGACTACCACAACCAAAAGTATCAGTGTGTAACTGTACAATTCAATGTATGGCACATGGCCAATATTCTGTAGATGCCCCCAAGGGCCCAATATTCGGTATATGCCCCGAGGGCCCAATATCCGTATATGCCCAATATTACATTTTATTAGAGCAGACCACCCCAAAGATGGTGTTGCACAAATAATGGTACAATATGCAAAAAGAGTATTTTAAAGAAAATTTAGACAAGGTTAACATGAACATTAAGCTATTACCATTAACAATGAGCTATTACCAACATAAAACTCAATTATCATTAACAAACCATCACCATTAATAAACTAACAAAAATTTGGTGAACAAGTTAACAACATCATAAATCTCATGAATATTAAACTAAATCATCATGCAAATTTATTTTAAGGGTGTTTATTCTCATAGGTTTATTAGAATAAACGTATTCTAATAAGTAACAATTGGGACGTGCAAGGATACGACGATGTCGCTCAACACAAACTGAATGTTATGTTAAAGAATGAACAGTAATGAATATCAATGGTTTTTGTTAATTAACATTAGTATTAACAATTAACATTAATAAATTTATGCAGCAAATTTCTTGCCAATAATCAATTACGAAGTTGATATGCATGTTACTATTAATTATTAATTAGTATAGTTGTAGTCATATTACTAGTAAGCACTATTAATACTAAGCTGCCGTATGTTGACCTGAAAACACGGTTGTGCATAGGTTATTATGCCACATGAATATTAAAATTTGTTAATACATTAGTTAACAGGTAATCATGTTATGATTAGTTATATCATGTCGCAAATAATCCTAGGCATTCGATGATATTCATTACTGTTAATAACAGTACTAACATTACTAAATTTAAATGATTACTTTATGGGTATTAGCTTGAATGTTTATAAGACTGTTGAAACCTTGTATGACATTGAATAACATTGGCGCATGAGAGTGGAATAACGGGGTAAACAATTTTGAAAACAAAAGAATAATAATTGCAAGTTCTCTTATGCAACATAATAACTCAGGTTTTAGGACAAGTAGCAAATTTTTGATACAATATACGTCAGTACTAGGATGAGTAAAATTATTATTATGAGTGATAACATTATATAATATCAGATTCAATTAATCTAACATATTATTTATTTAGATGAAAAAGATGTACGGAACCTACTACATGTTGTGTGGACCAAAGGAGGAGGTCGAGTGTTGGGTTCACCGGTGACGGATCGAAATCGTCGAAAGATTGCCGGAGCTCTAGAAGTCATCGGGGCTTCATTGGGGCATTTCGTCAAACACCGGGTAGGTGACTCATGAAAGTTGGAAGATGGCTTGCCATGGGGAGGGGACAGGGGGTCTTACCAGAGGTTGCCGGAGAAGAGGAGTCATCGGCCGGAGCTGGGTTGTCGCCGGCCAGAGGAGGGAATAGGCGGTGGCGGTTGTAGGGTTGAAGGAGGTCGGGGTTAATGGATGCGAGTTCGGAGGCCTGGAGCTTGGAAAGATGGAGTTGATGTAGGATTTGATGGGTTTGGTAAGAGAGGGGCTAAAGGTTTGTTGGCAGCAGTGAAGTGAGGGGTTAGGGTTTTATTTTTTTAATCTATTTGGTAGGTGCTAATTGCAAAGGGAATGAAAGGAAAGAACACAGATATAATTGCAATTAATTTTAGTGATTCATTCTCATTAAGATAGGTAAAAGTCTCCTAGATCCATATGGAAGGAGATTCGAATTGGTACAAGAATTATGGAGGAAATGATCGGGAGATTTGATTCGATTTCATAATAATCAATGGGAGATTAATGGGATTCAATTACTTGCCAAAAGAATAGATTTTAATTTGTTTTAAAAACTTTATTAGGAGATTAATAGTTAATGATATTAAGGAAAGTTTGAATTAGAACAATTAATAAGGAGAAAATAAAGTGATTTAGTGATAGGAAAAACTTCCCATTTAGCTATAGGTTTTATTAGGATTAAATTAGGAATTTATTTGAAAGTTTAAAATTTGAAATGAAAATTTAAACATTTGGATTTTGAAAGTTTGAATTTAAAAGAAAATTAAAATATATTTATGGTTAGCTAACATAACATACGAATAAAAATCATATTGTCGTAACAAAGTAATAACAATAATAGGCATAACATGATAACACAGAACTCCATCGTAACTACAAACACTGGCCATTACACGACTCTCCTAAGCGAGCGCTAGCCATAAGTCGAAGGGACCATCCCTTCGCCACTGAACGACTCTCCTAAGCAAGCATCAGCCGTAATTCGAAGGGGACACCCGTTCATCATCGAACGACTCTCCTAAGCGAGCATCAGCCGTAAGTCGAAGGGGCCACCCCTTCGCTGCTGAACGACTCTCCTAAGCGAGCATCAGCCGTAAGTCGAAAGGTCACCCCTTTGCCAATAAATGACTCTCCTAAGCGAGCGGTAGCCGTAAGTCGAAAGGGCCACTCCTTCGCCATTAAACGACTCTCCTAAATGAGTGGTAGCCATAAGTCGAAAGGGCCACCCCTTCACTGCTGAACGACTCTCCTAAACGAGCGTCTGTCGTAAGTCGAAAGGGCCACCCCTTCGCCACTGAACAACCCTCCTAAATGAGCGCCAGCCGTAAGTCGAAGGGACCACCCATTCGCCACTAAACGACTGTTACGCCCTGCTTCCCATTATACTTGGGAGCGAGGATGCGAGCAGGTCTGCATGTGCAAGAAGGAGGAGGTACTTTTGTTTTTCTTTCCTCCTTGACTTAAAACACAATAAGTGTCTGTGTGAAACCCTGCAGGTTCTTGCTTGTATACTCAAAACAACACAGAAAATCATTTATTATTTATTACAACCTCAATCGTCTCAAAAAGGGTTACACCAATAAGGAAAGGAAGAGAGGCATTATGCCCCTTATAACATAGAATACACAAATCATATACAAAGGAAACTATAAGGAGATGCAGTCTGAGAGTATCCTCCTGGAAGAATCCTGCATCTAGTGGTTCACGCTACTCTGTAACTAGGATCTGCAAAAATGTCCTCCGAACCTGACGGACATTGCATTAAAACACAAACACAATACCCGTCAGTGAGGGTTACTCATGTAGGTTCCCAAGCATCAATCTCATTTAATTAATTAAAAAGAATTTAGCAGTGTAATAACATTGTCTACTAACATGATAAAGGCATATGAGCATAGTAAGGTGAAGTGAACATAGCAAAGTGTAATGTACGTAGCAAAGTAAGGTGAACCTGGCAAAGTATAGTGTACAGAGTAAAGTGCAGTGAGCATGGCAAAGATATGTTTGAGCATAGTAAAAGCGTAGCTAACAGTTTACACAATTTATGGTAGCAATAACAGAAAGTAAAAGAGTGCCAATAAATACTTAATCTAGTGACAAGTCCAATGTCCGGGACGGAAGAAACTACAATTACACTCAAACCAATGGAAGCTACCTGTGGTTCTGTACTTACCGACCCCATCCGGGCGACGGCAAATTATCGATGGGGTGAAATCCAGCATTCCAACCTCTACTACAATGAACTACCCCACCCAAAAGAGTTAGTGTGGTAACTGTACAATTAAATGTATGCCACATGGCCAATATTCTGTAAATGCCCCAAGGACTCAATATTCCGTATATGCCCTGAGGGCCCAATATCTGTAAATGCCCCAAGGGCCCAATATTACATTTCATTGGAGCAGATCACCCCAAAGATGGTGTGGCACAAATAATGGTACACTAGCAAAAAGAGTATTTTATGAACATTTAGGCAAGGTTAACATGAACATTAAGCTATTACCATTAGCAATGAGCTATTACCAACATGAAACTCAATTATCATTAACAAACCATCACTATTAATAAACTTACAACAATTTGCTGAACAAGTTAACACCATCATTAATCTCAAAATATTATACTAACTCATCAAGCAATTTTATTTTAAGGGTGTTTATTCTCATAGGTTTATTATAATAAACTTATTCTAATAAGTAAACAATTGGGATGTGCAAGGATACGACGATGTCGCTCAACACAAACTGAATGTTATATTAAAGAATGAACAGTAATGAAAGTCAATGCTTTTTGTTAATTAACATTAGTATTAAAAATTAACATTAATAAATCTATGCAACAAATTTCTTGCCAATAATCAATTACGAAGTGGACCTGTATGTTACTATTAATTATGTAGTTAATGAGAATGTGATGAAACATGCCTTAACACAAAAATACATCTATTAATTAGTATATCTATAGTCATATTTGTAGTAAGTATTATTAATATTAAGCTGATGTATGTTGACATGAAAACACTGTTGTGCATATGTTATTATGTCAGATGAATATTAAATTTTTTTAATACATTAGTTAACAAGTAATCATATTATGATTAGTTAAACCATGTCACAAATAATCATAGGCATTGGATGATATTCATTATTGTTAATAACAATACTAACATTACCAAATTTAAATGATTACTTTATGGGTATTAGCATGAAATGTTTATAAGACTGTTGAAACCTTGTATGACATTTGTTTATGCAAACTTTGTATAACATCGAATAACATTGATACATGAGAGTGGAACAATGTGGTAAACAATTTTGAAAACAAAAGAATAATAATTGCAAGTTCTCTTATGCAACATAATAACTCAGGTTTTAGGACAAGGAGCAAATTTTTGATACAATATACATCAATACTAGGATGAGTGATAGCATTATTATGAGTGATAACATTATATAATATCAGATTCAATTAACCTAACATATTATTTATTTAGATGAAAGAGATGTAGGG
>CM061131.1:90245444-90270444 GCA_030789695.1 Scilla litardierei | reverse complement strand
GTACTTCCTCCGGTGGCGCTTCTTCTTCTCCTTTACTTTTTTCCTCTTCTTCATCTGAATCAACAACAACAGGTTTCTTACCTTTCCGTTTCTCCGAGGTGGAGCTAGCTTCACCAACTAGCTTCTCTCTGGAATGTTTTGATCGAGGTCCCGATGAAGACCCATTCGGCCAAGTGCACGAGCATCAAACACAAGGGTGGGTTCCAGAACCTCAGACTCATTATCCAATGGAATGTCATACGCATTAAAGAGAATGGTTAAGAAGTGACCATGAACCAAAGGAGATGAAAGTCTAGAAGAAGCAGCAGATTGAAGAATTGAGTCCATGATTATGTTGGCCCAATTAACTTTGATATTACTAAGCATAGCGTAAATACATTTTGCTTGCTTTTAAGACAAAATAGAGTGACTGCCAGACTTTTGGGTAATATTGTATGATAAAATATTTGCCAAAATTCTGTCAGGATACTGAAGATCTCTAACAGGTAATTTGGTGAGGAAAATTTTTCCGGGCAAGTACATTTGATCCAGCACATTTCCATCGATCATTTCGATCTCATCTAATAACTTCCCTGTAAAGGGAATCCCTAAAGCTTGACCTAAGGATTTGACGGTGATTGCAAGTTTGTTGTTAAGAACTTTAGTGATGAAACGAGATTTAGCAAGATCGGGGTCCATGTTTGCATAGAATAAATGAATAAGTCCTGGATAGCAGTAATACATGTTATTCGAGGAAAACAGATTTGACAAATTTTGGACTTCCAGGATACTATCAATTCCATAGTTCTCTACATCCTCAATTTTAACAAATCTCTCATGGAGAATTAGTCTTTTGGTTATGTTGAGAAACTTCATATTTAGTAGACTTGAAGAGATAGGGTTCAATTATTTCTTTTTCACTTAGAGAAGATTCATTGATCTTTCTCCTCGTTACAGCAACTACTTTCTTAATAAGCATAATGATAGTAAAACTAAAATGTTTGAAGATGATATAGAAAATTTCAAAGAAATAAAATGAAGAATTCAAGAGAGTGAATAAAGATACCTTAATATCGAAGTTTTCCTAGAAGGGAGACAAAAGAATGAGAGCTCCTATGAAGAGAGAGCAAGAACCACAAAAATTTCAAGGGGACGAACTCAATAGGGGTAGTCGGCTTCCTAGGGCTTGGGTTGAGAGGGTTTGAAATTTTGCGATGAAAGGAAGTGATGAGTAATAGCATTTGGATCACAAGTATGAAGGGCTAGGATCAATTCCCTTTAGTGGGTTTAAGGCATTTCTTGGTTATGAACCCAATAGGCTCAACAAAACCCAATATGAGTTGGTCAAAAAATGAAGCAATCAAACACAGATTTCGGCTCAGAACTCTGGTAGTCGACTCCCTGAGATGGTAGTCGACACCCTCCTAGGGAGTTGTTTTCTCATCCTGAGGGATTTTTGACATGCTGGTTTGAGTGTTTGACCAAAATCCTTCTCGAGCAACATATATAAGCATTCATATAAAGCACAAAAAATTTAAACAAATATTTAATCATTCATATGATTAAGTTTTTTTTGCGAAGCGATTTTATTCTTCTCGCAAAGCATTGATATGATTGTGTTCCTCCTCCTTAGTTTAGAGTACCTGAAAAGTATGATCGTTTGTGGTACTCTTTATGCATTGAGTCCAAAGGGTTAGCCTTTAGGAAACCAAACCAAATACGGTTTAGTTCCTTCAATAGAGGTATACTTATAACTTTTATTTAAATGAACTTTTTGAAAAAAATCGATTGCCTACCTTTGTCGCTTTTGATCTGTCAAATTCTTGGGAACCCATATGCTCAAAAAATGTGGGTTAGCATGATGCATCCTAGTATGCTTAATCCTTTTCTTGGCATGATTAGAATCATAACCAAGTCCGGTTTTGCTAGATGATGCTTTTTGACTATTTATTAAAGTATTTAACTTTCCTGTCCCTTAATTGAAGTTTTCGACAATCTTCATCGTAGAATTATATTTGTCTTTAATAGACACGAGAAGATTATCCAAACCCTTAATTTTCTCTTTCATGGAATGCAAGTCTTTTTCTAATAGTTCATTCTTTTCTTTTAATGCAATATTTTCATTAACAAGTTCATCTTTATCTTTTGTATTCGTCTTAACTAATCTCAAAGTTTTTTTGTGTTCTTTAATAAGCTTTTCATGCATTGAGCAAAGCTCCTTATATGCTCCTCTATAATCCATGTCTTCATCATCACTTGATGATGAATCATCTTCACTAAATGATGAATCATGCAATGAACTTATTTGTGATGACGTGAAAGCTAGGAAACACATATGAACAGTTTCCCTTCTCTCTTCTTTGTCATCTGATGATGATTCGTCAGAGGTAGAATCATCACTTTGATCAAAGGTTGCATATGCTTCCTTCCTTGGTCGTCAAGTCTTGTTTCTTCTATCATCCTTTCTTTCTTTATTCTCTCTGCTTTTGCCACGATCTTTGGCGTCTTTGTTGTTCTTTATGGGCAATCTCTTTTTACATGTACTGGTTTGTTGCAACCAAAGCAAATAATTTTATTAGTAGAACAAAAAGATCTTCTACCATACTTACTTGTCATGGAGTCTTTGAAGTTCTTTGAGATGAAGGCAATATGATCTTCTTTGTAGATAAAGTCGGAGTCTTCATCGTTGATGTTGAATGCTAGGTTCTTTTTCTTTGGTTTATTCTCTATGTTCTTGTCTTCCTCAAGCTCAATCTTATATGCCATGAGATTTCCCATCAATTCCTCAGGTGAGGTCTCTTACGTCATGAGATTCTCGAATGGCTGTCGTCTTCCCTTTCCATTCGGGTCTGAGCGATCTCAATATCGTCATTACCTGATCATACCTAGATAACTTCTTGCAGAGCCTACAAGCTCATTTGTTATGTCAGTAAAACGAGTATTCACCTCGGTAATACTCTCTCCTTCTTCCATCTTAAAAGATTCAAATTTAGAATGTAAAACGTTAATTCGAGATTCTTTTACCTTCTCGATTCCTTCGTGACTTACCTGAAGAGTATGCCAGATATCATGTGCAGTCTCACATTGGAAGACATGACTGAACTCTTTGCCTGTTACAGCACAGAATAATGTGTTCATGGCTTTGGCGTTGAGATTGGCGTTCTTCTTTTCATCAGCGGATCATTTTCCGGTGTCAACTTCAGTAGGCGTTTTGTATGGATCCTTGGTGATGATCCATGCCTCAATATCAAGCGACTCTAGATGAGTCTTCATGCGTATCTTCCAGCTTGCGTAGTTTTTTCCATTGAACAATGGTGGTCGCATGGTGTTGAGTCCTTCGGAGTGAAAAGATGTTGATGCCATCGTCTTTTAGACCTGCTCTGATACCAAGTGTTGGATCATGCGGATGGAAAACAACACTAGAAGGGGAGGTTGAATAGTGTTGTATAAATTATAAAACTTTTTCGTTTAATAATTATAACAGAATAATTCCCTTCCAATGTTGCCTAAGAAACCAAGTAGAGTGATCTACGCTTGATTTTTAATCAACAAGATAATCTTAAACAAATAAAGAGATTAATTACAATGATTACAATCAGAGAGATATTTATACAACGGAAATAAAAAGATGAACTTTGCAATATATTAATAAAGAGTTACAAAGATGATATATTAAGAACAATAAACTTTCTTGCACAAATAAATAAACAAACGCAGAAAGCACGCAGAGACAAGAGATTTTTATCCTGGTTCCCCGCAACATGGGTACGTCCAGTCCACGACAAATCCCTGCACCTCGTTAGGATTTCCAACGATCTAGTATCCCTACCAGGATTTCCAACCATCTAGCCTTGACTAGAATTTTCACAACCCTTATCACAAAGGGAATCCAAATAAAAACAAGATCCAATTCACCATAATATTTGGTGGAGATTGGTTTACATCCAACAAAATTCTATAAACAAGATAATATTGCAAATGTGCTTTTGTGGCTTAAAAGAAATTTATAAGATCTTAGATCACACAAAGAATATAATTTAATTCGTTGTGATCTAGATGCTTCTTTTTTCAACAATCCTTTAAAGAATATTTAATCAAAAGTGAGGATTTTGAAAAATGATTTTCAATAGCCAAAAAATAATATAGATCTCAAATGAATTTCAGATAAAAAGTGAGATCAGAAAATTAGAATAAGAATTTGGCTACAATGATGAGAGCGATTGAGAGCGATTGAGAATTTCAAGAGTATAGCTTTAGCTCAAAAGATAATAGAGATTTGTGTATTTAGAAATGTTCTCAAGAGGCTCTACTTATAGAGTTTCAAGAATAAATTCGAAATTCAAAAAACATTTGACTTCAGCCCATCAATCAAGGAAATGAGTAAATCAAGGGAGCAAAATCAGGAAGTCAAAAACACAGTTGGTAGTCGACTCCCAGGGGAGGTAGTCCACTCCCATTGAGTTTTCATTGAAAGTTCTGCTCACAGCTGGTAGTCGACTCTCTCCTTTGGTAGTTGACTCCCAGAGCATATTTTTTACTTAAGCTCAGCTAATGGAAAAGTAATCAACTCCTTGGTGTTTCGAGATTGGCTACAAAGTTAAATCAAATAGCTATGCTCTCAACGAGTTTGAAAAACGTTGTTTCGAAAACGTTTTGTGTGTGTGCAATAAAACTTGTCTTTAACATATTCCTAAAATACCAACTCACACACTTAGACTTAAATGAAGAATTCTGAAGCCGATCAGATATTGATGTAGATACGCGCTTCATTTTGAATTTGAGCTCCTCTTTGATTAAGCTTGAGCACGTTTCATGAGCTTCACTTATTCTTGACGTAGAGCTATCAAATTGTCTTCATTTTCTGAGTGTGGTTGAGCTTATTCGGAGTATGTGTAAAGCTTATGTTATTGATCTCACAACCTGCACACTTTAAATAGAGTGTCATTAGTACACTAACATCATTTGGTGTGCTCAACATCAAAAACTACTTATTGGTGGGATTCGATTTCCCATTCAAGAAGGGCCAAAGAAAATAAGGAGGAGATATTTAAGGTAGGAGTTCTAACATCATAGTTAGGATGTAGTTTTAGGATTGTGGTTTTAGAGTTTCATCACCTAGTTAATTTTAAGTTGGAATTCGATGTAGAATTGTAGTTTAAGCCCCATGCTAATAACGTGCTATGTTATGTTAAGTTTAGTATGCATGCTTATGGTGTAATGTTTTATTTAGTGGAAGTATGCATAGTTTGCCAAAATATACCATGTAATCCCATATTAGTGTAGACCATGTAGCCATTATTCATCCTTTCTTAGCTTTAAAATCATTATCATGTCAAATTATTAGGATGGCAATGGTAGTAAGACTAGTAGCTTCATGTTAGTCAGTCAATATGCTATAATAGTTATGTTAATGATATACTGTAAAATTTTCAGTTCTGTCCTGTAGATTCAAAATTTTATATGCTAGTATAGACCTCCAAATGGGATGATTCAAGACATTTTGGAAAGGTCATGAAGTTAACTACAACTCTCTAGAAGAAAGCAAAGCCTAGTTTTGAATGTAGGAAGGTGTAAATAGATGACTTTACCATGGTGTCAGTTTTAGACAGATTCGGCTACATTGTGGAAACAAATTTCATAACTCTTTCTACAGACCCTAAATGACACAATCTTAGATAATTTGGAAACAGAACTTAAGCATCTACAACGTTTATGTTCAGCACTAAACAAGATTATGGACTTTGATAGCTGTTTTAGACTTATATATCAGAGTCCAGATTTAAAACAGAATTCTGTAGTAGTTAGATAAGTATCATGCTAAAGTTTGTAAAAATTATGGTGCTAAGAATGGTGATATTCATGCTTATGGATGTAATGTTGTTATCCATGTAGTAAATTATTTTATGAGAATAGCTCATGCTTATGGACGTAACGTTGTTATCCATGTAGTAAATTATGTTATGAGAATAGTTCATGCTTATGGATGTAATGTTATGCTTGTACTATGTCACACAAATGCCATGTTATGCTCTTTATTCTCATATTAGCATACTTTATGACAAGATACTTCCATACCATGATGTGTTTCATATTAAGAATGATGGAGTTATATGTTAATTGGAAACATAAGATGTTATAGTGTATGTGAAATTTGTCATGAAAAGAATGGTAGCTTAACAGAAATTAACACCACATAAACCAAAGTACCACATGGATCGTGCCATAAAAATGCCGGATGCCACCTCCTGAATCCATGGGGCCACCTCTTGAATCTATTTGTGGTATGATAGACGACATGGACCTACATGCTACATAGATCTGTGTGCCACGAAAATGCCGGGGCCACCTCTTGAATCCATGGGAGCAAACTCTTGAATCCATGAGTTACATTGTAGCACGCTAGCATTGATGGGATCCTTTAGGTGTTGCATTTGTATTCATAACCATTCATATGCATCTTGTGCATATCTGTGATTGTCTACCTTTACTTCAAGCTTATTTAATTCTGTAGCTCTTACTTTTGAATATCTACTTATGATGTTGTTTACTTTCCCTGCATGTTAATTTAATAGACCTTATTTACATTAATTGTTCCTTATGCGTAAATAGTAGACCTGTTTACAGTTAAGTGATCAGACCCTAGTTAGGAAGAACAGTTCTAAAACTAGACCTTACCTAGCGATGTTAGGATTTCTTACTGGGTCACGTGTTGACATGTCACATTTACCTTTTCCAGGTTTCAGAGCAGTACAGCCAGATTAGGCCTGACTCAGGAGTTAGCTTTCAGTTCGTGGTAGAGATGGAATCCTCAGAGGGCAGCCTCTTCAGTTGGTTCTCAGACTAGTCTAGGGAGTGAGTTGTGTAAGGATCGTCTTACCCTTGCAATACTAACAACACACACTAGAGGGGGGGTGAATAGTGTAATGGCAATAAAATTGTCCAATTAAAATTTAACTTGCAAATGTGGAATTATAAGTGCAAGAGGAATTAAAAGACACAATCAATCCAAACGCAAACACACAGTTTTACCCTGGTTCCCCAAACTTGGGTACATCCAGCCACACCAATATTCACTATATTCCCACACAGATAAGTGAATACAAATCTAATAAGGAGATATCCCACAAAGAGGATTTATGCCCTACACAAGGACCCAACCAATCCTACACGAGGATCAAGACTCCCACATAGAGAATCACTAACTCCCACTCAGAGAATTAGGGTTAGCCATACACGATGACACTAGAACTCCCACAAAGAGAGTTAATTCCCACAAAGAGAATTCCCTAGTCCCACACAGAGACAACCTCCCACAAAGAGAGAAACTCCCACAAAGAGAGTATCCTAATCTCACAAAGAGAAATAGGAAAACAAATTACACCAAGTAAAGTAAATACTCTTACCTATGCCGTGAGATGCTTACTCATGAATGAATGCAAGGCATGGAAGAGGATCTCCAAGTGTTGGAATATGCTTGAGAGCACTTGGATGATTTCCCTTGAGCTAGACTTCAATGCATGAAGAGAGATGAGGGCTCAATTGGGGGAAAATAGGGAGCTTGAGAGTTGCTTATTGATCTCTTGAGATTTTCTATAGAGTCAAGAGTTATCAAGAGTTGTCAAGAGTTCTCAAGTGATGGCAGCACACTCCAATAAATAGGAACCCCATATCAAGCCCCAAAACCCAAGGAAACAGCCAAAGAAAGAATTCTGCAACGGCTAGAAACTGGGTGAAAACGACAGGAACAGTCGACTGTTGATCAAAAGACAGTCGACTGATCAACGGCTAGAAAATATCCAACGGCTATAATCTGAGCCAGGACAGTCGACTGATGAAGTCAACACAGTCGACTGACAAACATGACAGGCGCCTGTTAAACCTTCAGCAGACGACTGCTGCAGGGGATGAAACGAAACAGAGAGCTGCACTCTTTCTCCAATTCTTCGCACATGCGACTGATGTTAATACTACAGTCGACTGTCAAATAGTCAGGCGACTGCATATTCTACATCAGTCGACTACTGTATAATATGGAGAGAAGACAGAAAGATGCAGTGGTTGCACTTACGCTAGACAGGCGACTGTTGGCCAATTCCAAGGCGACTGTAAGTATACAGGCGACTGTAAACTGATCGACAGACGACTGTGCGTAAAGCTCAAGTTTGAGTCAATTGAAATGTTGACTTGAGCTGTGCAAATCAGGCAACTGTATAAGGATCTACAGTTGACTGGAAATCACCCAGTCAACTGTGTTTCCCTCATCAGGCGACTGAAGGAAAGCCAGAGACTCCAAATGAGTCTTTGGACAGAGTGAACCTATTAAGTTGGATTCTATGATAATCCTAAGGTTCACTAAGATGGTTAAATGCATATGCATGATAAGTAAACCATCTAACAAGGCATTACAATAACCTAGACTCAAAAGAGAGAGAAAGCAATAAAGTAAATTACATAGATTACAATGCTTCTCAAAGAGTCTAAGTCTTCAATCTCGATGCCTTGATTGCTCTCCACCATCTCCAAGCTTTGGCACTCCTTGAGTCCAAACGTTGGCCCTTCTTCACATGATGTCCATCCTTACACCAAGTGATTAGTCTCCAAGAAAGATATCCTTGAAATAAACTGAGAGACTAAGACATGAGATTCATTAGCAACAACATAATGTTGTGATCATCATCAAAATAAGATTGGTATGAAACACCAATACTCAACAATCTCCACCTTTTTGATGATGACACACATTATGTAAATCATAAAGAATTAAAGCACAATGCTAATGATCTCCCCCTACTTTTGTGCACTAATTATATAATGAGCTACACAAAGGTAAATACTCATAATACCAATAAAAACATGGTGACATATAATAGGCATGGATTACATAAACCAATTGCAAAGTATAAAAGCATGCAAACATGAATGGTTTATCTAATCCCATATATCTCTTCCTATAGAGATATCTCTCCCCATATGCATATGTATATATCTCTACCCCTATAGATATGATCATATAATGCATATATCTCTCCCCCTTGACATCGTCAAGAAGGTGGACACCAAATATATCCCCCTTTGTCATCTTAACCAAGATGAGACAATATGCAAGACAAGAAAGATATGTATGATACCAAATTTAGAAATTTAGTGGGTATCAATTCACTATCCCATGCTCCCCCTAGATCATAGAAATGGTCAACTTTTGACTTCTAGGATCTAATACCAATTAAAATTAATGGAGACATGGGCCTAAAAGTGTATCAAAGCAAAAGATATGGAAAAATTAAGCTTCAAAGATACACAAGGATATTGCCAGAAACAATGAAACATGAAACATGTTGGCAATAAACAAGAGGTTTGGTTTGAGACCCAAAATAACCAAATGTAAATAATGATCTCAAATAACCTCCGAAATGAGAGTTAAAATATGTCTTAAAATAATTTAAACATATAATATATTAACTCCCCCATTGACATACACATGGATCAAAAATGCATGCATGTCAATAAACACCAAGGTTCCCATTTTCATGAAAAATACATATAATAGAAAGTATTTTCAAAAACATGAAACACACACACAACCAATGGGTATGCAAAAATATAGCATTAAGCACAATACCCATGCAATATGCAAATGTGTGAGGAACCTAAACATTAGGCAACCAAACCCAAGAGGAGTTTGATTTCCTAATGTAATCACATGAGGTGATCACATCCCTAACTAGAGAGTTGATGTAACTATCCCTCTCTTGCACACTAACCCTAGTGGGAATTCATAATCTCAAGGAATTCCTATGCAAGGGTTTTGCCTTTGCAAGAGGGGGGATGTGGCATGCTTAAGTGTAGAAACGAATTTCTTGGCATGCAAAGAATGAGGATTTTGCTTCTTAGCAAAAAAATGAAGATTTTTCATTCTTCCTCATCACCTTGTGATCTACATGCTTCTTGTTGGTGTTCTTGTTGTACAAGAAAGCATGGTGATTCTTCTTAGGTGCTTTAGCAATATTTCTTGTATTTGCACCATAAGAGGAATTAGAGGTGGGTTTGTGAACCACATTTTGAATATAATCCAAACCTCCTCTATGATTTGCTGGATGTTGTTTTTCCAACAAATCGTGGAGTAAATCCCTAGAATACACAAAGCTTATGAGCTTACGGGATTCCTCTTCACATTTCAACGTAAGTTGTTGAATGTGAGCATCTAAGCTAAGGTTTTGAGCAACAAGTTTTTCATTTGTAAGGCTCAATTCCTTAACTTGAGAGAGAAGTGTGTCTCTCTCACAAGTGTCAAACACATGCCTTTCATCATGAATTACACTAGATGATTCTAAATTATGCACCCTACTCATAGCATTATCAAGTTTAGCTTTCATTTTCTCATATGAGTCGATGTACTTACTTGCCAAATTGGAGGCCATATTTAGGCGGTATTCAAGCTCCTCATAGGATGGCTTTTCCTCCTCGGCTTTCTCATCACTTTCCTCCTCGCTTGAGCTTGACGAAGACTCTTCCCCATTAGCCATGAAGCAACTTTCTTCTTTGGAGTTGAGCCATGTCTCTATCTCTTCATCGCTTGAGTTAGATGAAGTTGATGAAGAATCATCAAAGGCAACGAAACACCTTTGATCGTGCTCCTTGTCATCTTCTTCATCATCATTAGATGTGTCCCCATCGGAATCATCAAATGTGCCGATAAGTCTCTTCTTTTGGTTCTTGACCTCGGACTTGGATTTCCAATGTTTATTCCCTTTACCCTTATAAGTTTCTTTGTTGGGTTTGGAAGGGCATTCGGTGGACACATGACCTATTCCACTGCAGTTGAAACAAACCAACTTGTTAGACTATGAGACAAACTTTGATGAAGACATACCATGATTATCCTTGAGGAATGCCTTGAAATTCTTGAATTGCTTGGCAAGCTCGATGTAGTCATCATCGCTAAGATCTTCTTCATCTTCACTTGGAGCTTCTTGTTGGAACTTCTATTTCCACTTGCAAGACTCCTTCTCACCGTGAAGAGCAATGCCCTTTTTCTTCTCGGGCTTGGTTGACTGAATCTCTTCCTTATGTTGAAGTAACTTCATAAGAGATCTCCAATGTATGCCAAATACTATTGGCCGATTTGCACATGGAGATGCGATCGAACTCATCCGGAGTGAGGGCGCAATGGAGAACACACATAGCCCTAGCATTGACGTTGATCAAGTCCTTCTCCGCTTTAGTTCTCAAGGCAGCGGGTGAAGTAGGCTCCTCGAAAGGTGACTCCGTTATGTCCCAAAGGTCGTGACTCTTCAAGCAGACCATCATCCTGATCTTCCAACTCGGGTAGTTGGTTCCGTTGAAGAGCGGGGGTTGGACGGCTGAAAGACCTTCTTCATGAGGCGCGGATGTAGCGTTGAATGCCATCGTTGCAGTATGCAATAACCTCGCTCCGATACCAATTGTAAGGATCGTCTTACCCTTGCAATACTAACAACACACACTAGGGGGGGTGAATAGTGTAATGGCAATAAAATTGTCCAATTAAAATTTAACTTGCAAATGCGGAATTATAAATACAAGA
Source organism: Scilla litardierei (assembly GCA_030789695.1). Classification (NCBI taxonomy): domain Eukaryota; kingdom Viridiplantae; phylum Streptophyta; class Magnoliopsida; order Asparagales; family Asparagaceae; genus Scilla; species Scilla litardierei. Next base: position 90,258,902 of record CM061131.1, on the reverse strand, counting down.
GGAATTAAAAGGCACAATCAATCCAAATGCAAATACACAGTTTTACCCTGGTTCCCCAAACTTGGGTACATCCAGCCACACCAATATTCACTATATTCCCACACAGAGAAGTGAATACAAATCTCACAAGGAGATACCCCACAAAGAGGATTTATGCCCTACACAAGGACCGAACCAATCCTACACGAGGATCAAGACTCCCACACAGAGAATCACTAACTCCCACTCAGAGAATTAGGGTTAGCCCTACACTAGGACACTAGAACTCCCACAAAAAGAGTTAATTCCCACAAAGAGAATTCCATAGTCCCACAAAGAGACAACCTCCCACAAAGAGAGAAACTCCCACAAAGAGAGTATCCTAATCCCATAAAGAGAAATAGGAAAACAAATTACACCAAGTAAAGTAAATACTCTTACCTATGCCTTGAGATGCTTACTCATGAATGAATACAAGGCATGGAAGAGGATCTCCAAGTGTTGGAATATGCTTGAGAGCACTTGGATGATTTCCCTTGAGCTAGACTTCAATGCATGAAGAGAGATGAGGGCTCAATTGGGGGAAATAGGGAGCTTGAGAGTTGCTTATTAATCTCTTGAGATTTTCTATAGAGTCAAGAGTTATCAAGAGTTGTCAAGAGTTCTCAAGTGATGGCAGCACACTCCAATATATAGGAACCCCATATCAAACCCCAAAACCCAAGGAAACAGCCAAAGAAAGAATTCTGCAACGGCTAGAAACTGGGTGAAAACGACGGGAACAGTCGACTGTTGATCAAAAGACAGTCGACTGATCAACGGCTAGAAAATATACAACGGCTATAATCTGAGCCAGGACAGTCGACTGATGAAGTCAACACAGTCGACTGACAAACAGGACAGGCGCCTGTTAAACCTTCAGCAAATGACTGCTGCAGGGGATGGAACAAAACAGAGAGCTGCACTCTTTCTCCAATTCTTCGCACATGCGACTGATGTTAATACTACAGTCGACTGTCAAATAGTCAGGCGACTGCATATTCTACATCAGTTGACTACTGTATAATATGGAGAGAAGACAGAAAGATGCAGTGATTGCACTTACGCTAGACAGGCGACTGTTGGCCAATTCTCAGACGACTGTAAGTATACATACGACTGTAAACTGATTGACAGACGACTGTACGTAAAGCTCAAGTTTGAGTCAATTGAAATGTTGACTTGAGCTGTGCAAATCAGGCGATTGTAGAAGGATCTACAGGCGACTGGAAATCACCCAGTCGACTGTGTTTCCCTCATCAGGTGACTGAAGGAAAGCCAGAGACTCCAAATGAGTCGTTGGACAGAGTGAACCTATTAGGTTGGATTCTATGAACCTATTAGGTTGGATTCTATGATAATCCTAAGGCTCACTAAGATGGTTAAATGCATATGCATGATAAGTAAACCATCTAACAAGGCATTACAATAACCTAGACTCAAAAGAGAGAGAAAGCAATAAAGTAAATTACATGGATTACAATGCTTCTCAAAGAGTCTAAGTCTTCAATCTCGATGCCTTGATTGCTCTCCACCATCTCCAAGCTTTGGCACTCCTTAAGTCCAAACGTTGGCCCTTCTTCACATGATGTCCATCCTTACACCAAGTGATTAGTCTCCAAGAAAGATATCCTTGAAATAAACTGAGAGACTAAGACATGAGATTCATTAGCAACAACATAATGTTGTGATCATCATCAAAATAAGATTGGTATGAAACACCAATACTCAACAAGTTGTACTGGTGTGGACCTTTATGTCTTTTGGGAATTTTCTAGGATTTCTTCTGTTTTTCACTTTTGTATTTGAGGATGAGATGATGTAAATAAAGATGTACCTTTGTTTTAATAATAAAGAACGTTGGACTTGTATATGATTGTCTCTTATTTTCTGTGTTGGAGTATTACTTGTCCTTTCCAGCCTGTGCGCAGTGACCTACATTTTTCTTCTTGTAGACTCTCTTTCTTCTCTTGCTTTTTAACACTCGCTGCTCTAGGAATACGTGGGACGGATTCGTACTTCCCAGGTATCATGTGAAGCAGGATGTTACATTTGGCGGCCCATGCAGGTCACCACACTACGATGTGCATAAGGTCGTGCGGGTAATGCTCCATAGAGAATAGTCATGTCTTAATGTGGGGAGTGGCCTTAGAGACTAGACTGAGAACTTATTACTATAGAGCCCTACCTGTAGAAGGCTAAGCAAGAACCTGGTTCCAGGTGGATATATTGTCACTTAAGGTGACGTTCTACGGGATACACTGTTGTGTACATAGGTGCAGTTGGTATGTATTCATGGGTTGGTATTATTAGTTCTATATGTGTGCAATATGTTGCATATGTAAGGTTCTATATGTAAGTATGTGTAGTATTCATATATAAGCATATGTAAGGATGTTTGTATGTATATATAGATAGAGTATATTGGTATGCGTGGATGTATCTATATGTGTGTTCGTTCTGCATGTCTCTTGTTTTATGTGCATTTCTTGTTTTATGTTCTGCATGTCCCATGTTGCCATTATGCTTCCTTTCTTAGCTTTAAAATCATTATCATGTCAAATTATTAGGATGGCAATGGTTGTAAGACTAGTTGCTTCATGTTAGTCAGTCAATATGCTATAATAGCTATGTTAATGATATACTGTAAAATTTTCAGTTCTGTCCTGTAGATTCAAAAATTTATATGCTAGTATAGACCTCCAAATGGGATGATTCAAGACGTTTTGGAAAGCTCATGAAGTTAACTACAACTCTTTAGAAGAAAGCAAAGCCTAGTTTTGAATGTAGGAAGGTGTAAATAGATGACTTTACCATGGTGTCAGTTTTAAACAGATTCGGCTACATTGTGGAAAAAATTTCATAACTCTCTCTACAAACCATAAATAACACAATCTTAGATAATTTGGAAATAGAACTTAAGCATCAACAACTTTTATGTTCAGGACTAAATAAGATTATGGACTTTGATAGCTGTTTTAGACTTATATATCAGAGTCCAGATTTAAAACAGAATTCTTAGTTGTCATATAAATATCATGCTAAAGTTTGTGAAAAATTATAGTGCTAAGAATGGTGATATTCATCTTTATGGGTGTAATGTTGTTATCCATGTAGTAAATTATGTTATGAGAATAGTTCATGCTTATGGATATAATGTTATGCTTGTACTATGTCACACAAATACCATGTTATGCTCCTTATTCTCATATTAGCATACTTTATGACAAGATGCTTCCATACCATGATGTGTTTCATATTAAGAATGGCGGAGTTATATGTTAATTGGAAACATAAAATGTTATAGTGTATGTGAAATTTGTGATGAAAAGAATGGTAACTTAACAGAAATTAACACCATATAGACCAAAGTGCCACATGGACCAACGTGCCACGAAAATGCCAAAGGCCACCTCCTGAATCCATGGGGACCACCTCTTGAATCTATGTGTGGTATGATAGACGACATTGACCTACGTGCTACATAGACCAGCGTGCCACGAAAATGCTGTGGCCACCTTCTAAATCCATTGGAACCACATCTATAATCCATGAGTCACATTGTAGGCATGCTGGCATAGATGGGATCCCTCAGGTGTTGCATTTTATTCATAACCTTTCATGTGCATCATGTGCATATCTATGAATGTCTGCATTTACTTCACGCTTATTTAATTTTGTAGCTCTTACATTTCAATATCTGCATGTGATGTTGTTTTTCTTTCCCTGCATGTTAACTTAGTATACCTTATTTACAGTACTTGTTTCTTATGTGTAAATAGTAGACATGTTTACAGTTAAGTGACCAGACCCTAGTTATGAAGAATAGTTCTAAAACTGGACACCACCTAGCGATGTTAGGATTTCCTATTGGGTCACACGTTGACATGCCCCATTTACTTTTTCCAATTTCAAAGTAGTGCACCCCGATCAGGCCTGACTCAGGAGTTAGCTTTCAGTTCGTGGTAGAGATGGAATCCTCAGAGGACAGCCTCTTCAGTTAGTTCTCAGGGTAGTCTAGGGAGTGAGTTGTACTGGTGTGGACCTTTATGTCTTTTGAAATTTTTTTTGGGATTTCTTCTATTTTTCTCTTTTGTATTTGAGGAATAGATGAAGTAAATAAAGAGGTACATTTGTTTTAATAATAAAGAATGTTGGACTTGTATATGATTGTCTCATAATTTCTGTGTTGTATCATTACTTGTACTTCCTAGCATGTGCACAGTGACCTGCATTATTCTTCATGTAGACTCTCTTCTTTCTCTTTCTTTTTAACACTCGCCGTTCTAGAAATAATTGGGACGGATTCGTACTTCCCAGGTATCCTGGGGAGCGGGGCGTCACATTTGGCGGCTCATGCAGGTCACCACACTACAGCGTGCGTAAGGTAGTGTGGGTAATGCTACATAGAGAATAATCGTGTCTTAAGGTGGGTAGTGGCCTTAGAGTCTAGACTGAAATATTATTAGTATAGAGCCCTACCTATAGAAGGCTAAGCAAGAACCTGGTTCCAGGTTGATAGATTGTCAACTATGTGTGACATTCTATGGCATACACTGCTATGTACATAGGTGCAGTTGGTATGTATTTATGGGTTGGTATGATTTAGTTCTATATATGTGTGCTATATGTTGCATATGTAAGGTATATGCTATATATATTTCTGTATGGAATATGTGTAGTTTTAATATATAAGCATCTAAGGATGTTGTATGTACACATAGATAGAGTAAATTGGTATATATGAATGTATCCGTATGTGTGTTCGTTATGTGTGTCTCTTGTTGTATGTGCATTTGTTATGACGATATAAATAAAAAATATGAGTGATACATATATCTAGCTGCATGAATGTATACTTGTCTGTATGTATCTATGTTTGTATGTTATTTATGTGACTTGGTATTTGTGCTTGTACACATGTATACATATGTTTATGATATGAATGAGTAGGTGCATGTATGGCTATTGTATGAGTGTGGTATAATTGAATGTATACAGTGATATGAATGTATGCATGTGTATGTATGTATGTGTTGTGGTTTCTTCATAGTGGTGTATATGGACTTGTAAGTAATATTGCTTGTTTTTGATGTGTTGATGTATTGCAAGTATATGTAATGTAAACATTTGTTTGTATAACTATGTGGAGTACTTGTATGAAAATGTGGTGTATGAATACTATGGTGTATATATATCTGCTTGAGTGTTGTGTATGTGTAGTGTATGTACGTATATGCGATACATATATCTATGTGTGGTTAGAGTATACGTAGTGTTGTTTGTATTTCATGGGTGGGACGACCCTTAGATCCATTTAGCCTTCGTTAGACCCTTAACTTTAGAAAGTCCGAGGATGGTTTTTGTTTTTAAGGTGGGTAGAATGTAATACCATGTTTTCGTATATACTGGTATAATGTACGTATTTCTAGACGTATTTGTACGTATGAAGTTTTGCGTATTTTTATAAAGTTTCCATAATTTTCTAATGACCAAATTATTTTTAAATTATTTTTTAAATATCATTTGGATAAAATGGATGAGTATTTAGATGGTATACTTGGTATTTGGTGAGTAAAGGCATTTTAGTGGAGTATTTCTATTTATTAGAAAATAGAAATCTTTAAATTTCCTAATGGAGACACCTACCCTAAGAGGTGTCATCACCTCTTTGATTTTCACCTAACTCTCTCCATTTGACAATCTAAGAGGGAATTAAGGGATGACAAGGATGAGGGGATGAATAAAAGAGAAGAAATTGGGAAAACGAAAACGAAAAAGTAGAAAAAATTCTAGTTCTCATCACCTCTTCTAACTCCCCTCTCCTCCCTTTGCACCTCCCACTCCACCAACATCTCCTTAATTCAATCCCCCTATTGACATCCACCATTGGAGATTAAGGCATGGAAGAAGAAAGCTTGAGGATTGATGGGGTTTTCAAGGAGAAGATGGGCCAAAGAAATTAAGAAGGAGATATTTGAGTTAGGAATTCTAACATCCTAGTTAGGATGTAGTTTTAGGATTGTGGTTATAGAGTTTCATTACCTAGTTAATTTTAAGTTGGAATTTGATATAGAATTGTAGTTTAAGCCACATGCTAGTAAAGTGCCATGTTATGTTAAGTTTAGTATGCATGATTATGATGTAATGTTTTATTTAGTGGAAGTATGTATAGTTTGCCAAAATATACAATGTAACATCCCATGTTAGTGTAGACCATGTTGCTATTATGCTTCCTTTCTTAGCTTTAAAATCATTATCATGTCAAACTATTAGGATGCCAATGGTAGGATGACTATTAGCTTCATGTTAGTCAGTCAATATGCTATAATAGATAGATATGCTGTAAAATTTTCAGTTTTGTCTTGTAGATTCAAAACTTCATATCTGCTAGTGTACACCTTCAAATGGGATGATTCAAGAAGTTTTGAAAAGGCCATGAAGTTAACTACAACTCTCTAGAAGAAAGTAGAGCCTAGTTTTGAATGTAGGAAGGTGTAAATAGATGACTTTACCATGGTGCCAATTTTAGACAGATTCTGTTGCATTGAAGAAAAAAATTCATAACTCTTTCTACAAACCCCCAAATGACATAACCTTAGATAATTTGGAAACAAAACTTAAGCATCTACAACTTTATGTTCAGCACTAAACCAGATTATGGCCTTAGATAGCCGTTTTAGACGGATATATCAGAGTCCAGATTTAAAACAGAATTCTGTAGTTGTCATATAAATATCATGCTAAAGTTTGTGAAAATTATGGTGCTAAGAATGGTGATATTCATGATTATGGATCTAATGTTGTTATCCATATAGTAAATTATGTTATGAGAATAGTTCATGCTTATGTATGCAATGTTATGCTTGTACTATGTCACACAAATGCCATGTTATGCTCATTATTCTCATATTAGCTTACTTTATGACAAGATGCTTCCATACCATGATGTGTTTCATATTAAGAATGACGTGGTTATATGTTAATTGGAAACATAAGATGTTATAGTGTATGTGAAATTTGTCATGAAAAGAATGGTATTTTAACAGAAAATTAACACCACATACACCAAAGTGCCACATGGACCAGCGTGCCACGAAAATACCAGAGGCCACCTCTTGAATCCATGGGGGCCACCTCTTTAATATATGTGTGGTATGATAGACGACATGGACTTACATGCTACATAGACCAGCGTGCCATGGAAATGTCGAGGGCCACCTCTTGAATTCTTGGGAGCCACCTTTAGAATCTATGAGTCACGTTGTAGACACGCTGGCATAGATGGTATCCCTTAGCTTTTGCATTCGTATTCATAACCATTCATATGCATCATGTGCATATCTATGATTGTATGCCTTTACTTCACGCTTATTTAATTCTGTAGGTCTTACTTTTCAATATCTGCATGTGATGTTGTTTACTTTCCCTGCATGTTAATTCAGTAGACCTTATTTATAGTACTTGTTCTTTATGCGTAAATAATAGACCTGTTTACAGTTAAGTGACCAGGCCTTACTTAGGAAGAACAGTTCTAAAACTAGACCATACCTAGCGATGATAGGATTTCCTACTAGGTTACGCGTTGACGTGTCCCATTTACCTTTTCCAGGTTTCAGAGCAGTACAGCCAGATTAGGCTTGACTTGGGAGTTAGACTTTAGTTCGTGGTAGAGATGGAATCCTCAGAGGGCAGCCTCTTCAGTTGGTTCTCAGGCTTGTCTAGGGAGTGAGTTGTACTGGTGTGGACCTTTAAGTCTTTTGGATATTTTTCTAGGATTTCTTCTGTTTTTCACTTTTGTATTTGATGATGAGATGATGTAAATAAAGAGGTGCCTTTGTTTTAATAATAAAGAATGTTGGAATTGTAGATGATTGTCTTATAGACTTGTTTACAGTTAAGTGACCAGCCCCTAGTTAGGAAGAACAGTTCTAAAACTAGATCCTACCTAGCGATGTTAGGATTTCCTACTGGGTCACGCGTTGACGTGTTTCATTTACTTTTTCCACGTTTCAAAGCACTACATCCAGATCAAGCCTGACTCAGGAGTTAGCTTTCGATTTGTGTTAGAGATGGAATCCTCAGAGGGCAGCTTCTTTAGTTAGTTCTCAGGGTAGTCTATGGAGTGAGTTGTATTGGTGTGGACCTTTATGTCTTTTGGGGATTTTTCTGGGACTTCTTCTGTTTTTCACTTTTGTATTTGAGGATGAGATGATGTAAATAAAGAGGTACCTTTGTTTTAATAATAAAGAATGTTGGACTTGTATATGATTGTCTCTTATTTTCTGTGTTGGAGCATTACTTGTACTTCCTAGCATGTGTGCAGTGACATGCATTATTCTTCTTGTAGACTCTCTTCCTTCTCTTTCTTTTTAACACTCGCTGCTCTAGGATTACTTGGGACAGATTCGTACTTTCCATATGTCTTGGGAAGCGTGGCGTTACAAATAGCCTACGTTTGTATTCTCTTATTTATCAGTTGAAGATGGCGATCTCCCAGTTTCAACGGACATTTTCGCAGATTTTTTCTTAGCTAGAGACTATGTTTCTACGTTTTCTGGAAGATATGTATCTTTTAATGAAATGATAGGATTTTTGGCCTAATTTTGTCTTCTCTTTTTTAATTTGAAGATGGCGATCTCCCGGTTCCAATGGACATTTGTGCGGATTTTTTGAGCTCTGGTCTATTTTCTATATTTTCTGAATAATTTGAATCTAAATATTAAATGATATGATTTTTATAACCTTTTTGTCATCCCTTATTTTCAGTTGAAGATAGCGATCTCCTGGTTCCAAGGGACATTTTTGGCGGATTTTTTCGAGTTCGAGTCTATTTTTCTACATTTTCGAGAAGTAATGGATCTTTTTATTAAATGATATAATTTTTTGGCCTAATTTTGTCTTCTTTTATTTTTCAGTTGAAGATAGCGATTTCCTATTTCTAACAGACATTTTTTCGTATTATTTTGACCTCGTGATTATTTTCTAAATTTTTTGGAAGATATGGATCTTTTATTAAATGATATGATTTTTGGCCTATTTTTTCTTTTCTTATTTTTCAGTTAAAGATGGAGATATTCCTATTCCAATGGATATTTCGCGGATCTTTATAAGCTCAGTGGCCTTAGAGTCTACGTTTGTCTTCTCTTATTTTTTTCCAGTTGAAGATGGCGATCTCCCGGTTCCAATGGACATTTTTACGGATTTTTCTTAGCTTGAGTCTCTTTTTCAACATTTTCTGAAAGATATGGATCTTTTTATGAAATAATATGATTTTGGCCTAATTTTGTCTTCTCTATTTTTCAAATGAAGATGAAGATCTCCTGATTCCAATGAATATTTTTACAGATTTTTTTGAGCTCCGGGATATTTTCTACATTTTATATAAGATATGAATCGTTATATTAAATGATATGATTTTTATAGCCTAATTTTGTCTTCTCTTATTTTTTTAGTTGAAGATGGCAATCTCCTGCGAACATTTTTACGGAATATTTTGGGCTCGGTGCTATTTTTTACATTTTATGGAAGATATAAAACTTTTTCTTAAATGATATGATTTTTATAGCCTACACTTGTCTTCTCTTATATTTTTTCAGTTGAAGATGTTGATCTTTGGTTCCAACAGAAATTTTTGCAGACTTTTCTAAGCTCTAGGCTATTTTCTACATATTCTAGAAGATATGGATCTTTATATTAAATGATATGATTTTTATAGTCTAATTTGGCTTCTCTTTTTTTTTGATGATGGCGATCTCCCGGTTCCAACGGACATTTTTGAGTATTATTCTGACCTCGGTGCTATTTCCTAAATTTTCTTGAATATATGTATTTATTTATTAAACCATTTGATTTTTGGCCTAATTTTGTCTTCACTTATTTTTCAGTTAAATATGCGATCTCCTGGTTCCAACAGACATTTTAACGGATTTTTATGAGCTTGGTGCTATTTTCTATATTTATGAATGATAAGGATCTTTTTAGTAAATGACATGATTTTTATAGCCTACACTTGTCTTCTCTTATTTTTTCAGTTGAAGATGTCGATCTACTTATTCCAGTAAACATTTTTTCGGATTTTTCTTAGCTTGGGACTATTTTCTGCCTTTTCTGGAAGTTATGGATATTTTAATTAAATGATATGCTTTTTTGGTCCAATTTTGTCTCCTCTTTTTTCAGTTGAAGATGGCAATCTCCCGGTTTCAATTTACGTTTGATGCGGAATTTTTTGTACACCGTGCTATTTTCTACATTTTCTGTAAGATATGGATCTTTATGTTAAATAATATGATTTTAAGCTTAATTTTGTCTTCTCTAATTTTTTCACCCAAAGATGGCGATCTCCCGGTTCCAACAGATATTTTTGCGGATTTTTCTGAGCTCGGGGCTATTTTTCTACATTTTGGGGAATTATGGATCTTTTTATTAAATGATATGATTTTTTGGCCAAATTTTGTCTTCTCTTATTTTTCAGCAGAAGATGGCGATCTTCTAGTTTCAACGGACATTTTTTCGGATTATTCCGAACTCGGGGCTATTTTCTTAATTTTCTAGAAGATATGGATCTTTTTATTAAATGATTTGATTTTTGGCCTATTTTCATTCTCTTATTTTTAAGTTGAAGATGGTGATCTCCCTGTTCCAACGGATATTTTTGCGGATTTTTCTGAGCTCGGTGCTATTTTCTACATTTTATGAAAGATATGTATCTTTTTATTAAATGAGATGATTTTTTTGCCTACATTTTTCCTATCTTATTTTTTCTGGTGAAGATGGTGATCTAGCGGTTCCAACGGACATTTTGTAGACTTTTTTTGCTTGGGACAATTTTTCTACATTTTCTGTAAGATATGTATTTTTTATTAAATGATATTATTTTTTGGCCTAATTTTGTCTTCTCTTTTTTCAGTTGAAGATGTCGATCTCCCGGTTGTAATGCCCTACGAAGCTACTGCACAAGTACTAGAGGGGGGTGAATAGTACTTTAAAATAATTAAGAAGATAATTCCTAACTATCTTGCAAACTCAACCAACAATGCGGAAATGTAAATATTGACAACAAAGAAAACAATCGCAAACAGACAATTTAACGGGTTCGGATCCACCCAAGTCTCCCCGACTTGTTCCCGGTGATCCTACGTCCCAACCACCCGGATCCCCTCCGGATACTTGAGTTAGAAACCTCTAACTCAAATTTGCACTATGAAATACTTGTAGAAACCTCTACAAGATCAAATCATACACAAATCGAAATTGTGACTCCCACAACCTGGGATCACAAACAAACTCTCACAACCGAGAGTAAAACACTTACAATATCAAAGTAAATGAAATAGAAATGCTTACCACAAAATGCCTATGTCTTGAGTAAAACTTACGATTTAGGGCAAAACGGATTTTGGGGAAGATGAAGGCACCAAACCCTAGCTCCAAGATAATGACCAGCAATGGAGGCCTAGGTGGATGTTGGTGACCTAGAATCAAGCTCTTGGCTTGGAAGGCTCACAATCAATGATTCTCTCTTTTGAAATAAGAGTGAGGGAGAGATTCAAGTGAGAAATGAAAGAGCTTTGAATGAGAATTAATTGCTTTCTCTTTGATCTCTAAACTTCAATAAATATCAGCCTTGAATGCTATGAATGCAGCACTCCAAGTATATATAGGATAGAGGAAAGAGAGAGCAAAAATCGTGGCATTTAATGCTCCAACGGCTCTATTCTGAAGGAGACTAGTCGGTCAAAGAAGGATCACTGACCGACTAGTTCATCAACTAGTCGGTCGGTCAATCAACATGAACCGACTAAGAGGTGAACAGTCAAAAGAAGAAGTTCAGGGAATGAATAACTAGTCGGTCCAAGAAGACTTGCCAACCGACTAGTTTCACAACTAGTCGGTCGGTGAGTCAACTTTGACCGACTAACATATGAAATAGTGAAGGCTGAACTCAAGATGAATTAGACGGTGTAAGAGCAAATGCTGACCGACTAGTTTATCAACTAGTCGGTCGACAAATGTACTTAGACCGACTAACGATAAACAGTAACTTAGGCTGTACAGTAGAAGCTCAACTAGTCGGTCTAAGAAGGATTCCTAACCGACTAGTTTCACAACTAGTCGGTCGGTGAACCTTCTTTGACCGACTAACTATAAACAGTAAGTGAGCTACAAATTGAGAAGGCATTCTAGTCGGTTCAGGAAGCTTTGCCGACCGACTAGATTGCCATCTAGCCGGTTGGTTCTTCTTCTTGAACCAACTAACATGCACAAGAAGTCGCGAATCGAAGTGCGAAGCTTCGAGAAAGTTTGTATGGACTTCTAATAAGATCCTAGCTCTAAGATATGAGCGTTATGAAGATTAAAACGTAAGACCTACTCAAGCCTTAACATTCTACGAAAAGAAGCTAGAAGACATTAAATAAACTTGACGAACCGTCTTCAAAAGCTTCAATCGAATCTTCGATCTTCTGGTTTCAACGAACATTTTTGCAGATTTTCTGAGCTCCTGGCTATTTTCTAAATTTTTGAGAAGTTATGAATCTTTTTATTAAATGATATGATTTTTATAGCTTAATATTGTCTTCTTTTATTTTTCACTTAAAGATGGCGGTCTCCCAATTCAAAAGGACATTTTTGTGGTTTTTTGAGCTCGGTGCTATTTTCTACATTTTATCATAGATATAGATCTTTTTATAAAATAATATGTTTTTATAGTCTTCATCTGTATTCTCTTATCTTTTTAGTTGAAGATGGCGGTCTCCTGGTTTCAACAGACATTTTCGCAGATTTTCCTTAGCTTAAGACTATTTTTCTATCTTTTTATGAAATGAAATGATTTTTTGTCCTAATTTTGTCTTCTCCTTTTTAATTTGAGATGGCGATCTCCTGGTCTCAATGGACATTTGTGCTGATTTTTTTGAGCTCAGGTCTATTTACTATTTTTTATAATATGAATTTGTATTAAATGATATGATTTTTATAACCAACTTTTGTGTTCTCTTATTTTTCAGTTGAAGATGGTGATCTCCCAGTTCCAAGAGACATTTTTACGGATTTTTCTTAGCTCGAGGCTATTTTTCTACATTTTGGAGAATGTTTGGATTTTTTTATTAAATGATATGTTTTTGGCTTAATTTTTCTTCTTTTATTTTTCAGTAAAGATAGCGATCTCCTATTTCTAACAGACATTTTGCGTATTATTCAGACTTGGTACTATTTCCTAAATTTTCCTGAAGAAATGGTTCTTTTAATTAAATGATATGGTTTTTGGCATAATTTTGTCTTATATTATTTTTCTGTTGAAGATAGATCTCCATGTTCCAACGAACATTTTTGTGGATTTTTATACGCTAGGTGCTATTTTCTACATTTTTATAAATGATATGATTTTATCGCCTATGTTTGTCTTCTATTATTTTTTTCATTTTTTTTGAAGATGGCGAT
>CM061131.1:90109945-90244944 GCA_030789695.1 Scilla litardierei | reverse complement strand
ACAAAATATAGATAATAGTCCCCGAGCTTAGAAAAATGCATAAAAAATTCCGTTGGAAGGGAAGATCATCATCTTCAACTGAAAAATAAGAGAAGACAAAATTAGGCCATAAAAATCATATCATTTAATGTAAAGATCCATAGCTTACAGAAAATGTAGAAAATAGCCCAGAGGTAAGAAAAATACGCAAAATGTCTGTCGGAACAGGAAGATCGCCATCTTCGTCTAAAAAATAAGAGAAGACAAAATTAGGCCATAAAAGTGATTTCATTTAATATAAAGATCCATATCAAACAGAAATGTAGAAAATAGCTTGGAGCTCAGAAAATTTCGCAAATGTTTTGTTGGAACCGGGCGATCCCCATATTCAACTGAAAAATAACCGAAGACAAACTTAGTCTATAAAAATCATATCATTTATTAAAAAGATTAAATTTTCAATAAATCGTAGAAAATAGTTCCGAGTTAAGAAAAATCCATTAAAATGGCATTGGAACCGGGAGATCGACATCTTCAACTGAAAAATTAGAGAAGACAAAATTGGGCTATAAAAATCAAATCATTTAATATAAATATTCATATCTTATAGAAAATTTAGAAAAATAGCCGGGAGCTCAGAAAAATCCACAAAAATGTCTGTTGGAACCAGGCCATCGCCATCTTCAGTGAAAAAATAATAGAAGACACAATTCGGCCTAAAAATCATATCATTTAATAAAAAGATCTAAAACTTTTCGAAAATATATAAAATAGCCCTGAGCTCAGAAAAGGCGGCAAAAATATCCATTGGAACCGGAAAATCGCCATCTTCAACTGAAAAATAAGAGAAAACACACTTAGTCTATAAAAATCATATCATTTATTATAAAATCCATATTTTCCAGAAAATTCGCACAAATGTTCGTTGGAAATAGGATATCGCCATCTTCACCAATAAAAAGAGACGACAAAATTAGGCCAAAAATTATATCATTTAATAAAAAGATCCATAACTTACCGACATTTAGAAAAATAGTCCCAAGCTAGGAAATAGCCGCAAAAATGTCTGTTGGAAGAGGGACATCGACATCTTCAAGCGAAAAAATAAAGAGAAGACAAAATTCGGCTACAAAAATCATATCATTTAATAAAAAAACATATCTTCTAAAAAATGTAGAAAATAGTACCGACCTCAAAAAAATCCGTAAACATGTCCTTTGGAACCGGGAGATCGCCATCTTTAACTGAAAATCAGAGAAGACAAAATTTTGCAATAAAGATCATATCATTTAATCTAAAGATTCATATCGTACAGAAAATGTATAAAATTGCCCAGAGCTCAGTAAAATCTGCAAAAATATTCGTTGGAACCTGGAGATCACCATCCTCATCTGAAAAATATGAGAAGATAAAATTAGTGCAAAAATCAAATTATTTAATAACAAGATCACTATCTTCTCGAAAATGTAGAAATTAGCCTCTAGGTTAAAAAATCCACAAAAATCTTCGTTGGAACCGTGAGAATGCCATCTTTAACTTAAAAATAAGAGAAGACAACATTAGGCAAAAAATCATATCATTTAATAAAATGATCCATATCTTCTATAAATTGAAGAAAAATAGCCAATCCAACAAAATTCAGTAAAAATGTCCAGTGGAACTGGTAGATCTCAATATTCACGTGAAAAAGTGAGTGAAGAAAAACCGTATGATATAAAAATCATATCAGAAAATTAAAAATTTATATCTTCCATAAAATGTAGAAAACAGCATTGTGCTTCGAAAATTTCGCAAAAATTTCCATTGGAACTGGAAGATAGCCATCATCATCTAAAAATAAAAGTTGCCAAACTTAGGCCAAAAATCATATCATTCAATAAAAATATCCATATCTTGAAGAAAATTTAGAAAATAGCCTGAGGATAGAATAATCTACAAAAATGTCTGTAGGAACCAGGAGATCGTCATCTTCAACTGAAAAATAGGAGAAGACAAATTTAGGCCAAAAAACAATTCATTTAATAAAAGATCCATAACTTCCCGAAAATGTTGGAAATAGATTCGAGCTCAGAAAAATCCGCAAAAATATCCGTTGAAACCGGGATATCGCCTTCTTCAACTGTAAAAAAATAAGAGAAGAAAAAGTTAGGCTAATAATCATATCATCTAATAAAACTATTCATATCTACAGTAAAATATAGAAAATAGACCCGAGCACAGAAAAATCCCTAAAAATACCCGTTGGAACAGGGAGATCGCCATCTTCAACTAAGAAAATAAGAGAAGATAAAATTAGGCCAAATTGATATCATTTAATAAAATGATCCATATATTCCAGAAAAGGCAGAAAATAACCCCGAGCTCAGAAAAATCCGTGAAAATGTCCGTTGGAACAAGGAGATCGCTATCTTCAATTGAAAAATAAGAGAAGACAAAATTAGGAAAAAAAAATCATATTATTTATCAAATAGATGCATATCTTCCAGAAAATACAGAAAATAGCTCCGAGCTAAGTAAAATACGCAAAAATGCATGTTTGAACCGGGAGATCACCATCTTCTATTGAAAAATAAGAAAAGACAAAATTAGACTCTAAGAATCTTATCTTTTAATTTAAAGAAAAATATCTTACAAAAATTTAGAAAATAGCCAGGTGCTCAGAAAAACCGTAAAATTGTCCGTTTAAACCAGGAGATCGCCATCTTAATCTGAAAAAAGAGAAGAAAAAATTAAGCTTAAACCCCAAATTATATAATAAAAAGATCCATATCTTCCAAAAAAGTTCGAAAAAATATCCGTTGGAACCGAGAGAATGCCATCTGCAACTGAAAAATAAGAGAAGACAAAATTAAGCCAAAAAATCACATCTTTTAACAAAATAATCCATATCTTCCATAAAATATAAAAAAAATTGCCCTGAACTTAGAAAATTTTCAAAAATGTCAATTAGAACCGGGAGATTGCCATGTTCATCTGAAAAATATGAGAAGACAAAATTATGCAAAAAATCATATTATTTATGAAAAGATCCATATCTTCCAGAAAATATAGAAAATAGCCTCTAGGTTAAAAAATCCACAAAAATGTCCGTTGGAACCGGAAGAACACCATCTTAAACTAAAAAAAATAAGAGAAGACAAAAGTATGCCAAAAATCATATCATTTAATAAAATGATCCATATCATCCATAAAATGTAGAAAAATAGCCCCAAGCAGGAAAAATCAGTAAAAATATCCGTTGGAACCGGTAGATCGCCATTTTCAACTAAAAAATAAGAGAAGACAAACGTAGGATATAAAAATTATATCATTTAATAGAAGCTCATATATTACATAAAATGTAGAAAATATCACTGAGCTGCGAAAAATCCGGAAATTCGTCTGTTGGAATCTGTAGAGCGCCATCTTCAACTGAAAAATAAGAGAAGACAAAGTTAGGCCAAAAATCATATTATTTAACAAAAAGTTCATATCTTCCAAAAAATTTAGAAAATAGCCCCGAGGTCAGAATAATCTACAAAAATGTTTGTTGGAACTTAGAGATCGCCATCTTCAACATGTAAAAAAGGGAAGACAAAATTAGGCCAAAAATCATATCATTTCATTAAAAAATACATTCTTGCAGAAAAATGTAGAAAAATAGTCCCAAGCTAAGAAAAATCCGTAAAAATGTCCGTTGGAACCGGTAGATCGCCTCCTTCACTTAAAAAATAAGAGAAGAAAAATATTGGATATAAAAATTATCTCATTTAAATTTAATAAACGATACATATCTTCCATACAATGTTGAAAATAGCATCGAGCTTAGAAAAATCCGCAAAAATATCAGTTGGAACCGGAAGATTGCCATCTTCAACTTAAAAATAAGAGAATACAAAATTTGGCCAAAAATCAAATCATTTAATAAAAAGATCCATATCTTCCAGAAAATTTAGAAAATACCCCCAAGGTCAGAATAATCTGTAAAATATGTCCGATGGACCGGTAGATAGACATCTTCAGCTAAAAAATAAGTGAAGACAAATTTTGGCCAAAAATAATATCATATAAAAATGATCCATAACTTCTTGAAAATGTAGAACAATAGACCCGAGGTTAGAAAAATCCATAAAAATATCCATTGAAACCGAGAGATCGCCATCTTCAACTGGAGAATAAGCAAAGACAAAATTAGGCTATAAAATCATATCATTTAGTATAAAGATCCTTATCTTATATAGAATGTAGAAAATAGCTCGGAGCTCAAAAAATTTTGCACAAATGTAAATTGGAACTGGGAGATCGCCATCATTAACTAAAAAAGAGAAGACAAAACTGGGCCAAAAAATCATATCATTTAATAAAAATATACATATTTTCCAAAAAGGTAGGAAAAAGTCCAAAGCTAAGAAAAATATCCACAAAAATCTCTGTTGAAACGGGTAGATCGCCATCTTCAACTAAAAAATAAGAGAATACAAATGTAGGCTATAAAAATCATCATTTAATAAAAAGATCATCATCTTTCATAAAATATAGAAAATAGCACAGATCTCATAAAAATTAGCAATAATGTCCATTGGTACAGAGAGATTGCCATCTTCAACTTAAAAATAGGAGAAGACAAAGTTAGGCAAAAACATATCATTTAATAAAAAGATACATATATTCCAGAAAATTTAGAAAATAGCAATGAAGTCAGAATAATACACAAAAATGTTCGTTGGAAACGAAATGTTGGCATCTTCAACTTAAAAATAAGAGACGACGAAATTTGACCTTAAAATCATATCATTTAATATAAAGATCCATATCCTCCAGAATATGTAGAAAATAGCCTGGATCTCAGAAAAATCCGCAAAAAATTTTGTTTGAACCAAGAGATCGCCATCTTCGACTGAAAAAATAAAGGAAGACAAATATAGGCTATAAAAATAATATCATTTAATAAAAGTTCTGTATCATATATAAAATGTAGAAAATAGCACCGAGCTCAAAAAATCCGTAAAAATATTCATTGGAACCGGGAGATCTCCACATTTAACTACAAAAAAAGAGAAGACAAAATTCGGCTATAAAAATCATATCATTTAATATAAAGATTTATATCTTATATAAAATGTAGAAAATATCTCTAAAAAATCCATAAAATATTCGTTGGAACTGGGAGATCGTTATCTTCATCTGAAAAAAGAGAAAAGAAAAAATTAGGCCAAAAAATCATATCATTTCATAAAAAGATCCATATCTTCCAGAAAATGTGGAAAATTGCCCAAAACTAAGAAAATCAGGAAAAATGTACGTTGGAACTGCCATCTTCCACTGAAAAAAATAAGAGAAGACAAACGCAGGGTATAAAAATCATATCATTTAATAAAAAGAAACATATCTTCCAAAAATGTAGAAAGTAACACTGAGCTCAGAAAAATCAGCAAAAATGTATGTTTAACCGGGAGATCGCCATCTTCAACTGAAAAATAAGAGAAGACCTTAAGTCAAAAAATCATATCATTTAATAAGAAGATCAATATCTTTCAAAAATTTAGAAAATATCTGCGATGTCAGATAAATCCGCAAAAATGTTCGTTAGAATCGGTAGGTCGCCATCTTATTCTGAAAATAAGAGAAGAAAAATTTGGCCAAAAATTCATATAATTTATTAAAAAGATTCATATATTCCAGAAAAAGTAAAAAAATGCCACGAGCTAAGAAAAATCTTCAAAAATGTCCGCAGCACCGACAAATTGCCATATTTAACTAAAAATAATAGGATAAGATAAAATTAGGCTACAAAAATCTTGTCATTTAATAAAGAGATCCATATCTTTAATAAAATATAGAAAATAGCCCGAAGCTCGTAAAAATCCGCAAAAATATCCGTTGAAACTGGGATATCGTCATCTTCAACTGAAAAATATGATAAGACAAAAATTGGCTATAAAAATCACATCATTTAATATAAAGAATCTTATCTTCCAGAAAGTGTACAAAATAACCCCGAGCTCAGAAAAATCTGCAAAAATGTTCGTTGGAACCGGGAGATCTCCTTCTTCAACAGAAAAAAGAGAAGGCAAATTTTGGCCAAAATATCATATCATTTAAAGAAATGATACATATCTTCCAAAAAAAATGGAAAACAGTTTGAAACTCAAACAAATCTACCAAAATGTTCGTTGGAATCGGGAGATTGCCATCTTCAGCTGGAATATAATAGAAGACAAATTTAGGCCAAAATAAAATCATTTAATAAAAAGATCCATATCGTCTAGAAAATTTAGAAAATATCCCCCAGGTCAGAATAATCCGCAAAAATATCCAGTGGAACAGAGAGATCATCATCTTCAGTTGAAAAATAAGAGAAAACAAAATTCGGCCAAAAAATCATACCATTTAATAAAAAGATCTATAACATCACGAAAATGTAGAAAAGAAGCCCCGAACTAAGAAAAATCGTTAAAAATTTCCGTTTGGCCCGGGAGATTGCCATCATTAGCTGAAAAATAAGAGAAGCCAAAATTATGTTATAAAAATCGTATCATTTAATATAAATATCCATATCTTATAGAAAATGTAGAAAACATCCTGGAGCTAAAAAATCCGAACAAATGTATATTGGAACCAGGAGATCGTCATCTTCAATTGAAAAAAGATAACACAAAATTGAGCCAAAAATCATTTCATTTAATTAAAATATCCAAATCTTCCAGGAAATTTAGAAAAATAGTCTCAATCTAAGAAAAATCCACAAAAATGTCGTTTATAACAGGTAGATCACCATCTTCAACTGAAAAAATAAGAGATGACAAATGTATGCTATAAAAATCATATCATTTAATAAAAAATACTTATCTTTCATAAAATATAGAAAGTAGCACCGAACTCATAAAAATCCGCAAAAATATCCGTTGGAACCAGGAGATCGCATTCTTCAACAGAAAAATAAGAGAAGACATAATTAGGCCAAAAATCATATCGTTTAATAAAAGATACATATAATCCAGAAAATTTTGAAAATAACCCCGAGGTTAGAATAATATACAAAAATGTCCGTTGGAACCGGGAGATCTCCATCTTCAACTTAAAAATAAGAGAAGACAAATTTAGACCATAAAGTTCATATCATTTAATATAAAGTTCCAAATCTTCCAGATTATGTAAAACCTAGATTGGAGCTCAGAAAAATCCGCAAAAATTTCCGGTGGAACCGAGAGATCACCATCTTCAACTAAAAAAATAAGAGAAGACAAAACGTAGGCTATAAAAATCATAGCATTTAATAAAAAGTTCTATATTTTTCCATAAAATGTTGAAAATAGCACCGAACTCAGAAATTCTATAAAACTTTATGTTGGAACCGAGATATCGCCATTTTCAACTGAAAAATAAGAGAAGACAACATTAGGCTATAAAAATCATATCATTTAATATGAAGATTCATATCTTACAGAAAACGTAGAAACTATTCCTGAGCTCAGAAAATTACATAAAAATGTTCATTGGAACCAGGAGATCGGCATCTTCATTTGAAAAATAGAGAAGACAAAATTAGGCTAAAAAAGCATACCAATTCATAAAAAGAACAATATCTTTCAGAAAATATAGCGAAACACACTCAAGCTAAGAAAAATCCGCAAAAATGTCCATTGGAACCGACAAAATAAATGAAGACAGACGTAGGCTATAAAATTCATATCATTTATAAAATTGTAGAAAATAACACAGAGCTTATAAAAATCCGTAAAAATATCCGTTGGAACAGGGAGATTGTCATCTTCAACTGAAAAATAAGAGAAGACAAAATTAGGCAAAAAATCATATCATTAATAATAAGATCCATATCTCCCAGAAAATATAGAAAATAGTCCAGAGGTCAGAATAACACGTAAAATGTCTATTAAAAACGGGAGATCGCTATGTTCAACTGAAAAATAAAAGAAGACAAAATTAGGCCAAAAATCATATCATTTAATAATAAGATCCATAGCTTCTCTAAAATGTAGAAAAATAGCACCGAGCTCTGAATAATCCGCAAAAATGTCCCTTGGAACCGTGAGATCAACATCTTCAACTATAAAAATAAGAGATTACAAAATTAGGTTATAAAAATCATTTCATTTAATAAAAAGATTCATATTGTACAAAAATATAGAAAATAGCCCGAAGCTCAAAAAAATCCGCACAAATGTTCATTGGAACAAGGAGATCTCAATCTTCAAATTAAAAAGGAGAAGAAAAAATTAGGCCAACAAATCATATCATTCCATAAAAATATTTATATCTTCCAGAAAATGTAGAAAAATAGTCTCAAGCTAAGAAAAATCTGCAAAAAATGGCCGTTGAGACCGGGATACCGTCATCTTGAATTGAAAAAGAGAATACAAACGTAGGCCATAAAAATCATATTATTTAATAAAAAGTTCTTTTTCTTCCATAATATGTAGGAAATAGCACCAAGCTTAAAACAATACGCAAAAAGTCCGTTGGAACCGAGAGATCGCCATCTTCAACAGAAAAATAAAAGAAGACAAAATTAGGCTAGAAAAATCATATCATTAATAAAAAGATCCATAACTTTTCAAAAATTTAGAAATTATTCCGGAGCTCAGAAAATTCGAAAAAAATGTTCAGTGAAACCGGGAGATCGCCATCTTCAACTAAAAAATAAGAGAAGCAACAATTAGGTCAAAAAATCACATTATTTAATTAAAAGATCTATAACTTCCCGAAAATATTGACAAATAACCCCAAGCTTAGAAAAATCGAAAAAAATATCTGTTGGAACCGGGAGATTGCCATCTTCAACAGAATGATATGAGAAGACAAAATTAGGTTAAAAAATAATATCATTTAATATAAAGATTCATATCATACAGAAAATGTAGAAAATAGCTCTAAGCTCAGAAAAATCCGAAAAAATATCCGTTGGAACAGGGAGATTGCCATCTTCAACTGAAAAATAAAAGATGACAAAATTAGGTCAAAAATCATATCATTTAGTAAAAAGATACATACCTGCCATAAATGTAGAAAATAGCACCGAGCTCATAAAAATCTGCACAAATGTCCGTTGGAATCGGGAGATCGCAATATTACACTGAAAAAATAAGAGTAGGCAAAATTTGTCCAAAAAATCATTTCATTTAATAAAAAGATTTATATCTTCCATAAAATGTAGACAAATAGTCCCAAGCAAAGAAAAGTTTGCAAAAATGTCCGTTGGAACCGGTAAATAGCAATCTTCACCTTAAAAATAAAAGAAGAAAAATGTAGGCAATAAAAATCATCTTATTTAATAAAAAGAACACATCTTCCATAAAATATAGAAAACAGCTTCGAGCTCAGAAAAATCTGCAAAAGATATCAATTGGAACCGGGAGATCGTCATTTTCAACTAAAAATAAGAGAAGGCAAAATTAGGCCAAAAATCAAAGCATTTAATAAAAAGATCCATATCTTCCAGAAAATTTAGAAAATAGCCCCAAGGTCAGAAAAATCCGAAAAAATGTCCGTTGGAACCAGAGATCGCCATCTTCAGCTGAAAAATAAGAAAAGACCAAATTTGGCTTAAAAATCACATTTAATGTAAATATCCTTAACTTCTCGAAAATATAGAAATAAAGCTCCGAGCTCATAAAAATCTGTAAAAATGTCTGTTGGAACCGAGAGATCGCCATCTTCAGCTGAAAAATAAGAGAGGATAAAATTATGCCATAAAAATCATATCATTAAATATAAATAACCATATCTTATAGATAATGTAGAAAATAGCCCGGAGCTCAAAAAACCGCACAAATGTAAATTGGAACCGAGAGATCGCCATCTGCAATTGAAAAAAGAGAAGACAAAATTAGGCCAAAAAATCATATCATTTATAAAATATCAATATCTTCCAGAAAAGTTAGAAAAATAGTCACAGGCTAAGAAAAATCCACAAAAATGTCTGTTGGAACTGGTAAATCACCATCTTCAACAGAAAAATAAGAGAAGACAAATGTAGGCTATAAAAATTATATCATTTAACAACCCGATCCTTAACTTTCATAAAATATAGAAAATAGCACCAAGCTCATAAAAATCTGCAAAAATGTCCGTTGGAACCAGAAGATCGCCATCTTCAACTGAAAAATAAGAGAAGAAAAAATTATGCCAAAAATCATATCATTAAATAAAAAGATACATATATTCATGAAAATATAGAAAATAGCCACGAGGTCAGAATAATACGCAAAAATGTCCGTTAGAACCGGGAGATCGCCATCTTCAACTGAAAAATAAGAGAAGACAAAATTAGGCCATAAAAATCATATCATTTAATATAAAGATACATTTCTTCCAGAATATGTAGAAAATAGCCAAGGGCTCGGAAAAAACCGCAAAAATTTCCATTGGAACCGAGAGATCGTCATCTTCAACAAAAAAAATAAGAAAAGGCAAATATATGCTATAAAAATAATATATGTTAATAAAAAGTTCTATATCTTCCATAAAATGTGAAAAATAGTACTGAACTCAAAAAATCCGCAAAAAATATTCGTTGGAACCGGGAGATTGCTATCTTCAACTGCAAAAATAAGAGAAGACAAAATTAAGATATAAAATCATATAATTTAATATAAAGAATCATATCTTTCATAAAATGTAGAAAGTAGCTATGTGCTCAGAAAAATCCGCAAAAATGTTCGTTGGAACCTGGAGATCGTCATATTCATATGAAAAATAGAAAAGACAAAAATTAGGCCAAAAATATATTATTGTTGTAAACGTGGTGGCTATGGATTCCATAGCCCTGTATTTATAGCAATAGGGTTACATAATGGGTGGATACCCATTAACGGGTTGGGCCACCAAAAGCCCGTTTATAACACTTCCCCTTATCCATCCATCCGTTTATAACAAGTCCATGTAACTTCCCCTGATCGATGGATAACATCAGGGGTGGATACTCCTGGATCCAGAGTTGATGTGGCTGCCTCGTTAAAACCTTTGGCTATGGAAAACCCAGTGGGAATAACCAGTTGCCAAGGAAAAAGAGTACAGCACTACATTAACTCCCCCTGAAAAGTACAAGCTTCAGGCTTGTAAATCTCTCAACTGTCTCATCCTAATCCCTAGTACAAGTTTTCTAAAGGTACTGCGAGGTAAAGCTTTAGTAAATAGATCTGCCAGGTTGTTGCAAGACTGGATCTGCTAGATGTCGATCTGGTTGTCTACTTGCTATTCATGCGTCCAGAAGAGCTTGGGGGAAATGTGCTTCGTCCTGTCACCTTTGATGTAGCCACCTCGTAGTTGAGCGATGCAGGCAGCACTGTCTTCATACATGGTGGTTGGTCCAAGATCTCCCGTCTTCAGGCCGGTGGTCTTGAGGATATGGTGGATGACTGATCGAAGCCAAAAGCATTCTCTGCTAGCTTTGTGGATCGCAATGAGCTCGGAGTGGTTGGATGAGGTCGCAGTCGATGTCTGCTTCACGGATCTCCATGAGATGGCCGTCCTGTAATGCCCTACAAGCTACTGCACAAGTACTAGAGGGGGGTGAATAGTAATTTAAAAATAACAAGGAGTATAATTCCTAATTATCGTGCAAACAACTACCAAATCAATTTGCGGAAGCTTAAATTGAATGACAACAACAAAATTAACAATGCTAACAAAAGATGTTACTGGGTTCGGATCCACCCAAGTCTCCCCGACTTGTTCCCGGTGATCCTATGTCCCAACCACCCGGATCCCCTCCGGATACTTAGGTTAGAAACCCTAACCCAAGATTTCCACTATGATATCTTGTGAAAAACCTTCACAAGATCAAATCATACATGCAATGGCAATAGTGAATCCCACAACCCGGGATCACAACCTTCTCTCATAACCGAGAGAATCAATAAGCAATATAAAAGAGTTTATAATGAAATAAACAATCTTACCACAAAATCCTATACCTTGAGTTTTCTTACCAAATAGGTGCAAGGAGTGATTTGAGGAAGATGAAGTCACCAAGACCTAGCACCAAAGAAATGAGCAGCAATGGATGCCTAGGAATGATTTGGAGACTTGAATCAAGCTAGAGCTTGAAGGGCTCACCAAGAACAAACTTCTCTCAAGATGGATTCTAGATCTAGAAAGTGAGAGAATGGATTTCTTGTGAGGAAGAGAGCTTTGGAAATGAGTGAGAATGTCTATCTCTTTCAATCTTAATGAATCTCTTAATGGCAGCTCTTAACCCTAGAGAAATGACCAAGCTTCGTATTTATAGGGTCCCATAAAAATGAGTTAGGTCAAATCCCAACTGTTAGAAATCTGAAGCAGTTAGTCGGTCAAAGAACAACCACTGACCGACTAGTTCATCAACTAGTCGGTCAGTCAAACAACATGGACCGACTAAGTGAGGAACATTGAAGAGATAGAATTTCAGACCTAGAAATCTAGTCGGTCCAAGAAGACTTTCTGACCGACTAGTTTCACAACTAGTCGGTCGGTCAGTGAACTTAGACCGACTAAGAGTAAAAAACAAATAGTCTGAATACAAATTGATTTAGTCGGTCCAAGAACAAATGTTGACCGACTAGATTATCAACTAGTCGGTCATCAAACGTTCTTAGACCGACTAACGATAAACAGTAGCTCAGGAGAAAATTAGCATGTACAGTAAAGCTCAACTAGTCGGTCAAAGAAGCATCACTGACCGACTAGTTCACAAACTAGTCGGTCGGTGAGTCAACGTAGACCGACTAACTGTAAACAGTAAAGTGCATGAAATTAAGGAAACAAACTAGTCGGTCCAAGAAGCTTTGCCGACCGACTAGATCACCATCTAGTCGGTCAGTTCTTCTTCTTGAACCAACTAACATGCACAAGAAGTCCGAATCGATGCGCGATGCTTCGAGGAAGTTAGAATGGACTTCTACAATGATCCTAGAGCTAAGATAGGAGCGTTATGAAGATAGACATGCAAGATATACTCAAGGCTTAACATTCTATAGAACGAAGCTAAAAGACTATAAATAAAACCTTAAGGAATGGTCTTCGAGAGCTTCGATCAATTCTTCATGACTTCCAAGACGGTCCAAAAGCTTCAACGAAGCTTTAGGCAATGAATACGAGATTTGAGAAGTCTTGAGATGTCGCTTTGATTGTTCTCGTGAATTTGGCGACGATCTCCAATACTGCGCTCACAAATTGTTAGTTCATGAATTATTTATGTTTGCTCATCATCCAAAACCAAATCCGGGGAGTCCAATATTCAACATTCTCCCCCTTTTTGGTGATGACAAACCAACATAAATAATAATAAAAAATAATGATGCAAATGTAAAATACTTACTCCCCCTGCATTGATGACACGTTAATTCCAAAATAAATATATATAAATTGCATCAATGAGACGAGTAAGATATATAACGAGAATTGATTTTTGAAATATCGGATTTTGAAAATCCTTATATATATCTTAACTCCCCCTGAATCTAACACATCAAATTAGATTCTTGGAAATTGAGTTAAATTTTCATTTGCCCTATTTATTATCATTATATCTCCCCTTTTAGCATTATCCCAAAAATGGGGGGCATACAACGACAACAACTAGGAAAAGGAAAATCCAACATCGGGAGTCTTAGATATTGACGATGGACCTAATTGACACCAAGGGAAAAATGATGAAATCAAATCAAGGTGTGCCAAATTGTCCATTATCAAAAAGCGAAAATTAAAATCAACAAAAATACCAAATATTAATTCATTTAGTGAATAAAGGAACATACTCTCCAATATTCAATATTCTTGGTTAAATTTGTGCATGGAAAACAATTCTATACAATCATTGAAATATAATCTATTTAACCAAGTTTTTAAGCGTCGAGAGACGAATTCACATATCATAGACATTGAGTGTAAATAAAATGTGCACGACGAAGTAAAACAAAGAGAACATCGATGTAAATATATTTATGAATACCATGAGTACATCCAAAAATTACAGCGACGACATCATATCAAGTGCAACATCTACAAAAAAAATACAACAAACGTCATCGAATCATCATCATCATATATCCAACAAAAAGTACATCACATACACCGACATCCAACATCAAAACACATCAAAACAACGCCAACACTCCATCCTAACCCAAAACACTCTCAATAAGATGCATCATCCAAAGATCATAGGAGAGGCCTCGAAACAGACGATCACGAGGAAGTGGCCGGATCAGCAGTCTCCGTGGGTCCAGTCGAGGGAGTGGACTCAGGCTCTGCTGCGAGGACAGGCATGTCAACAGACGGGATCGTCGGGGCAGGAGTGGAAACATCGACGACTGGCTCAACGGCAGGAGTATCAACTGGAACATCAGCAGGCAAGACTGGATCAGGGACGACAGCAGGAGCAGCAGCAGCATCAGAAGTCTGATCCACTGGTGCAGAAGTCTCTGGAGCACCGGAAGAGGTGCCAGCTCCAGGAGCAGATGTGGTAGCAGCAGCAGCAGTGGCCTCAGTGCCACGAGCAAGGGAGGTGACCAGCTCATCGATATCCTCATCATCCATCTCCTCATCCTCAAAGACAGGAGGAGGAAGCTGGACGCACATCAAACTAGCCATACGGCAAACTACCTCCTCGGTACGAGCCAAGCGAGACTCGTGACGACGAAGTAACCGGACGACATCATCAAGTGTGGTGGGAGGTCGAGAAGCAGCAGTTGCAGAAGTAGTGCCCTGAGATGCAGAAGGATTCGTCCGCTGCACGTGACGGAGTGCCGCAAGAGATTTCTTTACGGCCGTCGCGTTCAGTGGAGGACCAAGAGGACGCTCATCGTCGGGAGGCAGAGGGACACGGAAATGACGGAAAACCAAGGTCAACAGACACGGGTAAGGGATATGCGCAGATTTAGTGGTCTTGCAAATACACTCGAAAGAGTCCATCTTATCGAGTATAATGCGAGCCCAATTAATCTCGCTACCCATGAAAAGAGCGTATATCAATTTCAGAAACGGCTGAGACGGAAGTGAAGAAGATCCATACTTGGGAAGAAGGCAGGATTTCAAGATCAGGTTAATCACCCAAGCATTCGGCTTGAATGATTTGGAAGGGACGCCAATGAATGTAGGGGTGATAACCTGGAAGATTTCAGCGAGGGTCGGCTGATCGAGGGAGGAGATATCGTCTACAGAGATGTCAGACGGGAGGAGGCCACACGATGAGCAACCTATCAACTCCCCCAAGATCTCTACCGTGAGGACTATCGGAGTCCCCAAAACAGAAGTCTCGATGGAGTGAGTCTCACCGTACTGACCCCGGACACGATTGGCATAGAACAGCTTGACCAGGAGAGGATAGGGTCTAGGGTTCGCCTTAGGGTCGAAGCGAAGGTAGTCAAGGAGCCCACTATAGGAGAGCAGATCCGCAAGGCCAAGAAAATCATAAAACTGAACGTAATGCTCCAACAGCAGTGGGCAGTGCTCTATACGGTTGTAAGCCGCTGGACACTGATGGTCGTCGCGACACAATGATATATCAACACCGCCGACTGGCATCGGGCCTTTACCCTTAGCCTTATGGGTCTTAGGAGGAGGTGGAGGAGGGGGTGGTGTAGGTGCCTTCTCGGGATGTTCAGGAGTGTATTCTTCCTCGGAATCATCCTCGGAGTCACTATCTGAACGCTCACCGGGAGGGGTAGGAGCACGGAACTTTTTGGGTTTGGGTTTGGGCTTGGAAGATTGGCCGGTAGGTTTGGGCTTGGACGTCCTCTTCCTCTTCAACGGTGTTGAAGACGAAGAGGGGGGACGAGTGGTCTTGGCCCTACGCTTAGGAGGGGTCGAAGCGGTCGCGGCCTCTATGGTCATGGGGGATGCCCCAGAAGAGGTAATCGGGATTCTCGTTCTTGCCATGATCGCGGCACAACGAGCTCAATCAAGCGACGGGAGAAGATCAATCAACTTAAGCTCAAACCCTAGAACCTAAAACAACAAACCCTAAGATTGAAATCGGAAACCCTAGAGGTGAAAACAAGTCCTAAGACAAACCCTAGGGATGAAAACGAGACCTAGGAAGGAGGGAGTTACCTAGGGGAGTGATCGACGGCGACTGGCGGCGGAGTTGGCCGGAAAAATGGCCGGAGAACGACGGGAAGACGAAAGGTCACGATCGGGGAGAGGGGTTTTCGAGTTGGAGATATGAAGAAGACCGACTAAAATGAGAAACGATCGGATAACAAGAGAGTAAGTCGGTCGAGAATGTGAAAAGACGTGATTGCCCTAAAGCACTTAGTCGGTCACAGTTCAAGCACTGACCGACTAGATTACGATCTAGTCAGTCGGTCAATGAGCTTAAACCGACTAAGTCGAAACAGAGGCAAAACGAAAATTCTAGGGCTAGAGTTAGTCGGTCACAGTATAATCACTGACCGACTAGTTTTCAATCTAGTCGGTCGGTAAGTGAACTGTGACCGACTAAAAGAAGTCAATGACAGGGAATGTTCAAAGCTTGAACTAGTCGGTCTGAGTTCACTAGCTGACCGACTAGATGTGCATCTATTCGGTTGGCTGATGAACTGAAACCGACTAGAAGAGTCCAAAAATTGATAAATAAGTTCTCTCCATAAAACACTTGAACGAAACATCTTAACCCTCTCATAAGTCATCTAAACTACCCCATAAAACATCGAAATCTCAAATACGACATTCAAATAAGAATTCGAGCAAAAATTCAAACATATCACATAAAATCCCGAAAAATTCAACAAGTCTAGCATGACGAAATATTGCGAAATATAATAGCATGCAAGATAATTGAATGAAACATGAATCCTATATCTCGGATTCACCCATAATCCCCAATTCTCGACGCAACCACACAAAGGAGTCCTCCTTTAGGGGTTTCGTGAAAATATCGGCGATTTGCTTTTGGGTTTCAACGTACACTAAAATGATGTCCTTTTTAGCAACATGATCATCTAAAAAATGGTGTCGGACATCTATGTGTTTAGAACGGGAATGGTGCACTGGATTCTTTGAAAGACAAATAGCACTTTGGTTATCCACCATGATAGGGCTAGTATCGCAATGAATACCAAAATCCTTCAGTGTGTGTCTCATCCAAAGAACTTGGGCACAAGCGGCACCGGCGGCAATGTATTCCGCCTCGGTGGTTGAAAGTGATACCGAATTTTGCTTCTTGGAAAACCAAGAGACAAGGGAATTTCCTAGAAAATGGCAAGTGCCACTAGTACTCTTCCTGTCGGATTTGCATCCCGCATAATCAGCGTCACTATATGAGACTAACTCATATGTGCTAGATTTCGGATAAAGTAATCCAAAATCTAAAGTGTAACTTAGATAGCGAAAAATACGTTTAACCGCTACTAAGTGAGAATCCTTAGGTTGAGACTGATAACGAGCACAAATACAAACGGCAAACATAATATCGGGCCTACTTGCGGTAAGATAAAGTAAACTACCTATCATACCTCGATATAGACGAATGTCTACATCTTTTCCGCCCGTATCTTTATCAAGATGCGTTGTAGTGCTCATAGGAGTCTTTTTCCCGGAGGCATTCTCCATTCCAAATCACTTTAGCAACTCCACCGTGTATTTCGTTTGGTGGATGAAGATTGCATCGTTCAATTGGCGAATTTGGAGACCTAAGAAATATTTGAGTTCACCCATGTGGCTCATCTCAAATTGTTCCTTCATAACATTAGAAAACTCTTCGCAAAGAGTGAAGTTAGTAGCACCGAAAATGATATCATCAACATAGATTTGAACTAATAAAATATCATTATTCGCATGCTTAACAAAAAGTGTAGAATCGGCTTCGCCCATTTTAAAATTCAAATCCAAAAGAAAATTCTTTAGGCGATCATACCAAGCTCGAGGAGCTTGTCTCAAACCATAAAGAGCTTTCTTTAGTTTAAAAACATGATTTGAAAATTTTTCACTTATGAAGCCCGGAGGTTGAGAAACGTAAACTTCCTCAACGACATCTCCATTTAAAAATGCACTTTTAACATCCATTTGAAATAATTTAAAATTTTTATGGCATGCAAAAGACAATAATAGTCTAATTGATTCTAATCTAGCTACCGGAGCGAAGGATTCTTCGAAATCGATACCTTCGTCTTGTCGATAGCCTTGAGCTACTAACCGAGCTTTGTTCCGAACGACGACTTGGTTTTCGTCGGTTTTGTTCTTGAAGATCCACTTTGTCCCTATGACGGTGTGATTCTTCGATGGCAAAGGAACAAGCTCCCATACCTCATTCCTCTCGAATTGAATGAGTTCCTCCTACATGGCAAGGATCCAAGCACTATCTTCGCACGCTTCAACTATATTCTTTGGCTCTATCGATGAGACAAAGGCACAATTGGCGAAGTGGTGGACTTGCGATCTCGTCTTGACTCTATCTTGAATATTGCCAATGACTTGCTCATGGGGATGGTCGCGAACGATATGAAGCCGCTTGGGAATACCTTGATCACTAGGTACATTCTCAACAACTTCATTAGTCGGGTTAGTATCAATAGAATCAATTGAATCAATAGACTTAGAATTTTCAAACGAATTACATAAAACATCCCTAGAATCATCATCATTTGAAGTTCTAGAAGTAATAAAATTCTCATTAAAAGAGACATGAAGTGATTCCTCGATCGTAGAGGATCTTTTGTTGTATATCCGGTAGGTTTTGCTACGTGAGGAATAACCAACAAATATCCCCTCATCCGATCTCGGATCAAACTTGTCCAAATTATCATATGTGTTTTTAATGAAACATTTTGCGCCGAAAACACGAAAATATTTAACTTGAGGCAATCTACCAAACAACAATTCATAGCAAGTTTGTTTGGTGCCAGGCCTCAAAAGTATTCTATTAAACACATAACAAGCGGTGTGTACCACTTCCGCCCAAAATTGATAACCAAGTTGACTATCTTCGAGCATAGTGCGAGCACACTCCACAAGCGTTCTATTCTTCCTCTCAACAACACCATTTTGAGGAGGTGCGCGAGGGAAAGAAAACGTGTGAGTAATTCCAAGATCATCACATAAGAAAAATACCCATGTAAATCTAGAATAATCATCGACGATGACAAGTCCATATCTTGCATTTCCTAAGGAAGCAACTCTAGTTGGCCCAAATAAATCTAGATGTAATAGCTCTAGTGGCCGTTTAGCAGAAATGCTTTTCTTAGGTTTAAATGAAGATTTAGGAAGCTTGCCACGTTGACAAGAATCACAAAAACTTTTCTTTTCAAAAACGAGCTTCGGAAAACCTTTAATGGAATTTAATTTTGAAAGCTTATAAAGTGTTCCAAAGTTCACATGTCCAAAGCGTCGATGCCATAAGTGTTGTTCACTTGTGTTGGCTACGAGACATTGTTCATATGACTTAGGAAGATCCAAAATATAAATATCTTTATGGCGTGTGCCGGAAAATAATAAATCATTATTATCATTCAAAATATGACACAATCCTTTCGCAAAGCTAACTTTGTAACCTTTGTCACAAAGTTGGCTTATTGAAATAAGATTATGATTTAAACCGTTAACTAGATAAACATCACTAATTAAGGGTTTAGACGGGTTACCCACTTTACCAACACCGACGATGGTTCCGCTCTCGTTGCCTCCAAAGACTACCCGGTTCCCATTAGCAATGGGCACCACTCCGGAAAGCAATTGAGCATCGCCCGTCATGTGTTTTGAACACCCGCTATCGAGTATCCAATTCCCCTTGGAGCTAAATTTAAATTTGTTGCTCCTTTTCTTTTTCTTTTCCTTGAGTACCTAAAGATAGAAAATTTCATATCATGGTACCCAAGGTCATTGGGTCCTCAAAGGTTAGACCTTTGGAAGCCAAGTCTAATTGGACTTAGACCTCCCCACATAATTTCGACTATGCACAACATCTGAAAAATAAGCATTCATATACACTTGTTTTTCATCCATGCTTGTGTCCTTTGGGCTCCAAATAGTGAAAATCTTGGGAGCCCTCATCCTATTGGGTGCATGCATGCGTTGTTGGTTTCTACGTGATGCATGTTGTGGATAGGCATAAGGAACATGATGGAATGGTGCACGACGAGAATTATTCATATGATGAGGTGGGTGAACATATGCATGTGTGGGAACACGTGCGTGAGGGTGTCTCACATGGTGTGCACGTGCCCGAGAATGTGTTGCATAAAAATCATCATATGTGTGAGACGGTGGAGTAGGACGTGTGTTCCTACGTGGCATGTTATTGGTGTACATATAAGCATGCCCCTTCTTTGGAGGTCCACCCTTAGTGGGTTTCTTTCCGAAAGAGGGTGTGAACGAGGTGGAAGCACCATTGGTAGAAGAACTACCAATAGAGTGTTTGCTACCACTCGTAGAGTCACTGGAAGTTGGCCTAACAAAAGTAGTGGCCGATTTGGATGTACATCCCATCGTATACCCCAAACCAATGTGGTGATTGGCCGGAAGTAAGTCACTTAGGATTTTATCCAAATGGTCCTTACCCTTATTGAATTTATTAATTCGGCCTAATGTGTTCTCATATTTCTCGGTGAGAGAACGCATAGAAGTATCCAAATTGGATACTTGCGATGTGAGCACATAAACACGAGATTTAAGATTCTCATTCTCAATACTCAAAGTCGAGTTTTGAGAAGTCAAATCCGCTACCCTATGTTCTTCCGGATCATCAATGCTAACATGTTCAAGTTTAGATTTGAGATTAACAATCTCATTTCTTAACTCTTCAACAACGGTGTCGTTGTTGGTGATGATAGTCTTAGGCGAGGTTTGAATGCTAGCTAGGTCATCTTTTACTTTAGTATATCTATTTACTAATTTAGTGTATTTCGACCATAATTGAGAGTTAGCATTCCTAAGATCATCCATAGTTACCTCATCGCCTTCGTTGTCGCTATCATCGGAGGAGGAAGATCCTTGATCATGCTCCTCTCTTGCCATGAAGCACATGTGCGCTTGCTCCACTTTCTCATCGTCCGACTCTCCGCTTGAGGAATCCTCGGAGTTGGTGAATGTTGCTCCGACAAGCCCCTTTTTGTACCCCTTTTTGTACTTCTTGGACTTGTCGAACTTCGGCGCCTTCCACTTCTCCTTTTGCTTGTTTTGAGGACAATCCGCTTTGATGTGTCCTGGCTTATTGCATTTAAAGCACAAAGGTGGAGAGGCGTTAGTAGAAGTAAATTTAGATTTTTGTTTGAAGTTACCCTTTCGGAAGAAGCGATTGAACTTCTTTGCCATGAGTGCAATGGATTCCATGTCCATTTCTTCTTCCGAGTCCTCATCATCGGTAGAGGTGGATGAAGCCGCCTTGAATGCAATCGACTTTTTCTTAGGCACGTCTTGGTTCAAATAGGACTTCATCTTTTCTTGTAACTTCACCTTGCTATCTTTGCGTACCTCGTATGACATCAAAGTACCCATCAATTGAACTACGGTATACTTATTCATGTCATTACCTTCCTCGATGGCGAAGGTACGTTTCTCCCAAGAAGAAGGAAGTCCTTCGATAAGCTTCGAACACTTCTCCTTTTGGGTGTAGGTTTTGCCGAGAGCTTCCAACTCGTTCATTATGTCGACGAAGCGAGCATAATACTCCTTCATCTTTTCTCCCTGTTCCATATGAAACAATTCGTAATCTCTATTGACTACCACGAGTTTAGAATCTCTTACCCGACTCGTTCCTTCATGCAAAATGAGGAGCGAATTCCAAATTTGATATGCACTCTTACATGTGCATATCTTATTAAAATCTTCGGGTTCCAATGCACATTGTAAAGCATTCATAGCTTTGGCATTTGCAATCTCCGCGGCAACCTCCGCGGTAGTCCACTTGTCGAAATCTTCTTCGGTAGGCACATTGTACTCCGACATGGTAATTATCCACAAGGAGGCGCTCCGGAGGAACGTTTCCATCCGGCATTTCCAATATCCATAATTGACGCCTTTGAAGAATGGAGGCCTAGTCGAGGAATGTCCTTCCATGACCGAAGACGCTCCTTCACGGTTCCTGAAGGATCCATAATCCGCAGGTGGACGAACGGTCTTGTTGTCGTTGGCAGACATAGCTAAGTATCTGGCTCTGATACCAAATGTAATGCCCTACAAGCTACTGCACAAGTACTAGAGGGGGGTGAATAGTAATTTAAAAATAACAAGGAGTATAATTCCTAATTATCGTGCAAACAACTACCAAATCAATTTGCGGAAGCTTAAATTGAATGACAACAACAAAATTAACAATGCTAACAAAAGATGTTACTGGGTTCGGATCCACCCAAGTCTCCCCGACTTGTTCCCGGTGATCCTACGTCCCAACCACCCGGATCCCCTCCGGATACTTAGGTTAGAAACCCTAACCCAAGATTTCCACTATGATATCTTGTGAAAAACCTTCACAAGATCAAATCATACATGCAATGGCAATAGTGAATCCCACAACCCGGGATCACAACCTTCTCTCACAACCGAGAGAATCAATAAGCAATATAAAAGAGTTTATAATGAAATAAACAATCTTACCACAAAATCCTATACCTTGAGTTTTCTTACCAAATAGGTGCAAGGAGTGATTTGAGGAAGATGAAGTCACCAAGACCTAGCACCAAAGAAATGAGCAGCAATGGATGCCTAGGAATGATTTGGAGACTTGAATCAAGCTAGAGCTTGAAGGGCTCACCAAGAACAAACTTCTCTCAAGATGGATTCTAGATCGAGAAAGTGAGAGAATGGATTTCTTGTGAGGAAGAGAGCTTTGGAAATGAGTGAGAATGTCTATCTCTTTCAATCTTAATGAATCTCTTAATGGCAGCTCTTAACCCTAGAGAAATGACCAAGCTTCGTATTTATAGGGTCCCATAAAAACGAGTTAGGTCAAATCCCAACTGTTAGAAATCTGAAGCAGTTAGTCGGTCAAAGAACAACCACTGACCGACTAGTTCATCAACTAGTTGGTCAGTCAAACAACATGGACCGACTAAGTGAGGAACAATGAAGAGATAGAATTTCAGACCTAGAAATCTAGTCGGTCCAAGAAGACTTTCTGACCGACTAGTTTCACAACTAGTCGGTCGGTCAGTGAACTTAGACCGACTAAGAGTAAAAAACAAATAGTAATACAAATTGATTTAGTCGGTCCAAGAACAAATGTTGACCGACTAAATTATCAACTAGTCGGTCACCAAACGTTCTTAGACCGACTAACGATAAACAGTAGCTCAGGAGAAAATTAGCATGTACAGTAAAGCTCAACTAGTCGGTCAAAGAAGCATCACTGACCGACTAGTTCACAAACTAGTCGGTCGGTGAGTCAACGTAGACCGACTAACTGTAAACAGTAAAGTGCATGAAATTAAGGAAACAAACTAGTCGGTCCAAGAAGCTTTACCGACCGACTAGATCACCATCTAGTCGGTCAGTTCTTCTTCTTGAACCAACTAACATGCACAAGAAGTCCGAATCAAAGCGCGATGCTTCGAGGAAGTTAGAATGGACTTCTACAATGATCCTAGAGCTAAGATAGGAGCGTTATGAAGATAGAAATGTAAGATATACTCAAGGCTTAACATTCTATAGATCGAAGCTAAAAGACTATAAATAAAACCTTAAGGAACGGTCTTCGAGAGCTTCGATCAATTCTTCATGACTTCCAAGACGGTCCAAAAGCTTCAACGAAGCTTTAGGCAATGAATACCAGATTTGAGAAGTCTTGAGATGTCGCTTTGATTGTTCTCGTGAATTTGGCGACGATCTCCAATACTGCGCTCACAAATTGTTAGTTCATGAATTATTTATGTTTGCTCATCATCCAAAACCAAATCCGGGGAGTCCAATATTCAACACGTCCCACCGTACGTGAACACGAAACCGGTCTTGGAATTTGCGGTGTGTGGGTCGGACCTGTATCCTGCATCTGCATAACCGACTAAGTCGGAGGATACACCTTTCTTGAAGTATATTCCCATGTCCACAGACCCTTGGAGGTAGCGCAGAAGTTTCTTCACTCCGTTCCAGTGGCGCTTTGAGGGCGCTGAACTGTATCTGGCTAGTAGGTTAACTGCGAACGCTATATCGGGACGCGTGCAGTTTGCCAGGTATAGAAGTGCTCCAATTGCACTTAGGTAGGGTACTTCAGGACCCAGTGTTTCCCCCTCTTCCAGCAGTCGGAAGGGGTCTGTATCAACATCCAATGATCTGACGACCATTGGTGTGCTAAGCGGATGACATTTGTCCA
The DNA here is from genome assembly GCA_030789695.1 of Scilla litardierei. Classification (NCBI taxonomy): domain Eukaryota; kingdom Viridiplantae; phylum Streptophyta; class Magnoliopsida; order Asparagales; family Asparagaceae; genus Scilla; species Scilla litardierei. The sequence goes on along the minus strand of CM061131.1, from coordinate 90,220,745 downwards.
TAAGAAAGTTTGTCAGCACTTTCTTTGTGTATGTCGATTGGTGTAACAGGATTCCTCTGCTTAAGTGTTAATTTGTAAGCCTAGGCAGAACTTCGTTTTGCCAAGGTCTTTCATCTCAAAAGTCTGTGTGAGATTTTTGGATATCTCACCTATCTCTTCAGGAGATCCGATGATGTTCAGGTTGTCTACGTAGACGGCAATAATTACGAATCCTGTTCCCTTTGCTCTTATGAAGATGCAAGGGCAGACTTCACTTATTGTGAATCCTTGTTGCACTAAGAATTCACTGAGTCTGTTATACCACATTCTACCTGACTGTTTTAGACCATACAGTGATCTTTGGAGTTTGACAGAATAGACGTCCCGAGGTCTTTCTGTCATTTTTGTCGGTAGTTTATATCCGTCTGGGATTTTCATATAGATGTCCTTATCTATATTTCCATATCGGTATGCAGTCACAACGTCCATGAGCAGCATATCCAGGCCTTCCTTTGTAGATAGGTCGATGATGAAACGGAAGGTGATCGCATCCATAACCGGGGAATAGGTATCGTCATAGTCTATTTCTGGCCGTTGGGAGAAGCCTTGTGCAACAAGGCGCACTTTGTAGCGCACGATCTCATTATTCTCGTTTCTTTTTCTCACGAATACCCATTTATATCCCACAGGTTTAACACCCTTTGGTGTGAGGACTACAGGTCCAAAAACTTTGCGCTTCGAGAGTGAGTCCAGCTCTACTCCTATTGCCTCGTTCCACTTTGGCCAATCCTCTCTGTGTTTACATTCTGCTAGAGAGCGTGGATCGGTCTCATCGTCGTATTCAGTGACATGAGTGGCAATAATAAGCGTGAAGTTATCATCGATGATTGTGCTTTTTCTGTCCAGTACCTCCCCAGTACGTACATAATTTAATGATATTTCTCCTACATTTTCCTCTTCAGGGGTTGGTGGGAGGGGAGAGGTAGCTGGGCTGAGCTCATCATCCTGTGGTGGTATCGTTATTATTGCTCCAGGATTTTTCCTCTTTCGAGGGTTCTTATCTTTGGAGCCTGGAGGTCGTCCTCTCTTTTGTTGAGGTACGGCCGCTTCTGTTGTAGGTGGATTGCATCCATCTTTGGGTATGTCAATCCTAGCTGGCGTATTTACAACAGGGACGTGTGATCTGATAATCTTCTGATTGTCAGTGAATTTGTCCGGTAAAATGTGAACTGTGTTTTGGATTTGAAGGATCTTCAGGATCTCATCTTCACATTGGTTTGTATGCGGATCAAAATGGGATAAAGTTTTTGTGTCCCATGAAATGGTCTTTGAAGCTTCTGGCTTCTGTGTGTTAATGCCTAGTTTGGGAAAAGTGCTTTCATCAAACTCACAATCTGCTAGACGTGTCTTGAAGGCGTCCCCCGTAAGGGGTTCTAGGTATCTAATGATCGATGGTGAGTCGAAACCAATGTAGATACCTAGACACCGTTGATGACCCATCTTGGTCCTCTGCGGTGGTGCTATGGGGACATAGACATCACATCCGAATATCCTCAGGTGAGAGATATCCGGCGGGTTCCCATATGCAAGTTGCATCGGAGAATAAGATTGACTCCCTGACGGTCGTAATCTTATTAGCGATGCAGCGTGTAGGATGGCATGTCCCCATGCATTTACCGGCAACTGGCATTGCATCAATAATGGACGAGCAATCCATTGTAGTCTCTTTATAAGAGATTCGACTAACCCATTCTAGGTGTGAACATGAGCTACAGGATGTTCAACTTATATGTCGGTTGCTTGGCAGTAGTCTAGGAAGACTTGTGATGTGAATTCCCCAGCGTTGTCCAGACGCAATTTCTTGATCTGGTTATCTGGGAAATGTGCCTGCAACTTTATGATTTGTGACAGTAGCTTTGCAAAGGCTACATCGCAGGTGGACATGAGGCACACGTACGACCATTTGGAAGATGCGTCAATCAGTACCATGTAGTACCAAAATGGTCCACTTGCGGGGTGAATATGCCCGTAAATGTCACCATGTATTCTCTCTAGGAAGCTCAGAGACTCAGAGTCCACCTTCAGGGCGGATGGCCTCGTAATCAATTTCCCTTTGTGACAAGGGGGACAAGGAGATGCACCCTTTCGAAGTAGCTTCAGGCTTTTCGAGTTAATTCCACGGGATTGGGATATGATGCGACGCATCATATTCCTTCCAGGGTGTCCTAGTCTACTGTGCCAGAGTTGGAATTCTGGTTGATTATTGCACTTCTGGTGCTCGAGTGTGTTTGCCTCCATTGCTCTTATTCTTGTATGGTAGAGACCCGACGGGAGTCCCTCAAAACGCTCGACAGTGGTTTTAGCACCGTCTTTATGAGACGTTACATACAGGAATTCTCTGTTTTGTTTACTCACCGTCTCAAGGTGGTATCCGTTTAAACGGATATGTTTAAAGCTTAACAGATTTCTATGTGAGCTAGGACAGAAAAGCGCATCTTTTATTAGTAGTTGTGTTTTGTTGGGGAGCATAAAATGTGATTCCCCTGATCCTTTAATAATTCCTGATGGACCGGATATTGTATTCACGGTTCCATCGTATTTATCAATGCTTTGGAAAAAGCAGACACTACTACAAAAAGGACCTTTAATAGCACACCTTTAATAGCGCTTGCCAATTATAAGCGCTGTTAATTAGAGGCACATATAATAGACATCGCTTCTTTTTGCAAGCGCTGTTAATGGTCGGAGAATAGACAGCGCTTCTTTCTGCAAGCGCTGTTAAAGGTCGGATAATAGACACCGCTTCTTTCTGCAAGCGATGTTTATTAGAGGCACACATAATAGACAGCGCTTCTTTTTGCAAGCGCTGTTAAAGGTCAGATAATAGACATCGCTTCTTTTTGCAGGCGCTATTATAGGTTTTACAATAGACAGCGTTTGTCTTTTTGCAAGCGCTGTTATAAACCAAAGAGCTCAAAAAATTTCGCAAGGCGGGCTTCCCGAATGTTTCCCCCCGTCGTTTTTTGTTCGCCCCCTTATCCCCATACCCTAGCTTCTCTGCTTCTCCTGTTCTGATTTCCAACCACGATCGACGACCGAGCTCCCCTCTCGTCGATTGAGCTCCATCGATCGATAGCCTCCGACCAAGTTGACCTCGGTGATGAACCATCGAGCCAACATTGGCATGGAGATCGATCCCATCGTCCTCTGATCAAAGCTGAGCAGTGGTGGACGACATGTCGACCATCTGAGCTTCCTCTGGCCATTCACTCAGGGGGACCCCAGATCCGTCGACGTTCGAGACCGTCGAGACCACTGCACTTAAGATCCAACGATGATTAAGCTAGTCTATCAACCTATCGGTGCCCTAGATCCATCGACGTTCGAGCTCGCTGACCCAACAACGGCCAGCAAGGCGTCATCTGACCTTGATCGAAGCTTCATCCGAGGAAGCTTCGTCCGAATGGCCAGGGAGGTGTGACGACCAGAGTTTCTCCTAAGCCCGATCTGCGACGGGGCCATCCCCAAGTCCGATCCGAGCACCTGAGAGTCGTACGAGCTTTGTCGCACCTCCCCCAAGATCGAACGGCAATTGGAGCTTCTCCCAAGCTTGATCGGTGACGAGGCCATCCCCAAGTCCGATCACCTGTTCCTTCTGCTTGGCTTTGTTATATGAGCTCTCCATCTTTGGTAAGACTGTCAGCTTTTCCTATGAAAAGTGCCAAGGATATCTTTAAAGCTTAATTTGCAATTGCCAGGCTTGAAATTAGCTTGTTATCGAGTATGCATATGCAATTCACAAGTTTAAGGTCATATTTGCTGATTGCAAGCTACAGATTCGCTAGAAAGAAATCTAAGCCGAAACACAATGTTGTTTCAATTCACAAATATATATCTTTACCACGAAATCGCAGGAAGGTCAGCATATACACACACAAACCCCCCGGTGGCGTTGGGTAGGGCCTAACTTTCAAGTCGATGTGCATGCTTGCAGCAAAGAGAGGCCAGGGCAGTACGAGAGCCACTATGCATTCACAATGCCAGGGCTATGCCGATAAGTATCAAGCATCAATGTGTTCAATCCAAAATTCAACATAGCTCCTCCTGGAGCCGATCAGTCCGTGTATTTCCCTTACACGCAGAAGCAGAAGAGACTGACTCAATTTCACGAGGCCATCGATGAGCTGCTCTATGGTAAATACGATAACGCCGAGCATATGTAAGTTGAACATTTTGTCTCCATCAGATCGCATATTTGTAGCATAATTCCTGTTGAATTTGAACATGAATGAATGGTACAGGAGTTACCTTACGGATGTGTATCACACATGCCAAATATACTTACCAAATTAAATCTACATCAATAATAATGGTAGCTGAAGATTTGACAGATTAGATTATTTTTGAAAACATTGGTTTCATGGGGGATAATTTCAGGAAAGATCCCAAAAGAACGGACAATGCAAGCAAGGAGCATCGTGTAAGCATATCCATTCATAATCAGATGTGGAGGTAACAGATGCATTTTTGTTTTTGTGGTGTACAGTATGTTTCTTATTTTCCAATGGAACACGCTAAAATTGTGTGTATGCATGATGGTTGTATTGTCATCTCGTGTGGTCATTTGTGCAGTTAGAATGAAATATACACAGCCTTGAGGATTTCTTTGAAATGATATCTTAAGTTTTGTGGAGCTTCTGATGTGTTTAGGATTATAGACTTGCTGGTTTTTGTGGCCCCAAAGATTCTTTACAGAGGATGAATCTTAATAAAGCAAGATGTTTTTGAAAGAACGAAAAAGATTTGGTGTAGCTAATTTGATGCAGGCTTTTGTCTTATTGTTGCTTTGGAGCCCCAGCAATTTCATGATTTAGGGTTATTTAGCATTTTTGACCATTAGTTCATGAGATGATGAACTCCCTCCCTCTTTCTCTAACCCAGGTTTATACAAACTATAAGCAAGGATCCTGCTAATAAAATCTTCAGGTCACCATCCGTTGGCTGGTGGCCGACCAGCCTTTTCTTTTGGGTTTCTGCAGCGAAAGCTCTTGCAACTAAGGAGCGAACACGTGAGCACTGGAATGCCTGTGTCTGAATGAAGACGTAACATGGAAAGAGTATGCAAACAGGTAAAATGATAGTTTTGTATGCACAAGCATGAATACATGAATGATGCATTTTGCACTTTTCTGTCAATTTATCATAAAACAGGAACTGGTACAAACTATTCTGTATTTAACTGCAAAACGATTTGCTAGAATTTGGCACCAAGTTGGATGTTGCACAGGATGTGTGATGCTCCAGAAGAATTCAAGACTTGTTTGCTGTATTGTACCAAATCCCATTTTGTAGGCTCTCGCGCACGCGCGCACAGAGTTTCTGTTACAAGCATTAATTTTCAAGTAACCCAGTAGTTTGTTTTAAGTAACCCAGCAGCCTATGTAAATTGCATTGGCCTTATGTGACAATGATGTTTGTGTGGTGTGAATGCCTTTAACAAGGGGTTGAGCATTATCCGGCTGCAGGTTGATCCATGGTAATTTAATTATGTATAGCACTGGTGAAATGTAACAAAAGCTTGGAATATCCTAGACGGTTCATAGGAGATGGTTGAATGTTCAGGGACTGCAAGAGGATGTGGCTGGCAGAAGCTTGGTGTTTATGTTAACCTTGGCGCTTATTGTAGGAGAATGATGCCCTCCAGGCTATTTATCTCTGTGTGAATAGCAGAAACATCTTGTTCGAAATAACAGTAAGCTGTTTGGTAATAATTTATCTAAGTTATTTTATAATGTAGTAAACAATAGATATTAACTTAGGTATAGTCCTGAGACTTTATGCAAGGTCAAACAGGTATCGAGATGAGTATCTCGATCATGGAGAAATGTTTGACCGTCTGTAGCATAAGTCTAAAAGGGTTCGTGGTCGTAGATGTTTCGAGACAAGGATATCGAAACATCGGATAGACCATTATGTCTTAGTCTTCACCGTTTAGCGGTGGCGATGATCTCATGATCTTTCGACTTGGCGAAGTCGGAGACGAGACACAGGTCCTCATTAGAGAATGAGTTCACTAAACAATCCACAAGATTTATCATATGGTTATATTGACCAATATGTCAATGATGACTCTGAGTGATGATAGGCTAGTTGGTCTTTTGACTTGAGGTCATTTTGATGAACCTATGCGTGAACAGTGCCACTTAGATCAACTGACCTAGCTTCGAGGCAAGGCCTGTCGAAAGGTCTTTTGATTGGGTGACACTTGAAGCGTATGAGGAGAGTAATGACCAAGAGAGGATTCGTCTCTCCCGGTCAATGGGAGTTAGTGTCGTAGGGTTAGTTCGGTCTTTAGTAAAATCTCTGGCCAGAGTTTGTTGGAAGAAGTCCAACATTATTTGACTAAAGATCGATAAAAACTAACCAGAGTCAAGTTATTGGGGTTGACAGTTTTGACCGTACCCTAGAATTGATCTACACGACATAATTAAGACAAAGAGACTATAACTGCGGAATTCATCACGTAAACAGTCAGGGTGGTCCCGACAATACTCATGTCAATGAGTCAACCACATAATGATGATTCCTGAAGCAGGGACGGCAACCACTGCTCGTGGTCACTGCCATATATGGCTTCGAGCCCAACCTGTTGTAAGGGTCAGGCTGTAGGGTCACACACAGAGTGCGATCTTCGTATAGTAATAAGTAGAAATTAGTTAGGGAGAATAATTTACATTTGATGCAAAGGAAGAGAAAATTGCATTTTGATGCAAATGATATTTAAGCCTAGATAGGGGACTTATTTGCATATGATGCAAAATAGATTCCATGTGTTTTAAATAGTTTAAAACAATATTTAATAAAATAAACGCAAGGAAAAGTTCACGGGTAAGATGGGAATGTCCCGATCTACGCCCATGTTCGAACAGCGTCCAAATCGGACGCCAAATGCTCAAGATACGCCAAAAACAGCCCATTGGATCAGACCAGGCTGACCCAGGCCAGACTGGGTCTGGCCTGGGCGCCTGGCCAGACCCAGACAGCCTGGGGTGCCCGGCCCAGGCCCAGGGGCAGGCCCAGGGGCAGGCCCAGGCGCTGGGCACCTGGGCCTGCGCCCAGGCGGGCCCGCCCAGGCGCCCTGGGCGCCTGGGCGCAGGCCCAGGCGCTGGGCGCGTGGGCCTGGCCCAGGCGGGCTGCCCAGGTGCCCTGGGCGCCTGGCCCAGGCCCGGGCCATGCGCCCGGGCCTGGGCCATGCGCCCAGGCTGGGCGCGCCAGTCTGGGTGCCCCAGACCAGGTTCTGGCCTGCTCTGGGCTCACCCAGCTGGTCTGGTGGGTCCCACTTGTGCAGAAAATTTGGCCCTAGGGCAGAACAGATTTGACGGCTCAGTTTTTGTGAAAAAACTAGCCATAGGCTGAACTTTGAGTGGTCAATTGGAGGGTCAAACGAACTCCAATTGACGAACGGTTTTTTCCTATGCGTTCACCGTTGAACACCATTCGAATTGATATGTTGTATCAATCATGAAGCTCAACGGTGAGTGAGTTAAAATTCACGGAAGTTTGCACTTTGTGAAGTGCAAACTAACTTGATTTTAATTAACTCAAATTTATAGTCCTACATCGGATTTTGAGTAAAGGGGAGCAGTCAGCTGCCTATATAAATAGGGGTCTGCTCTCCTCCTCAAAACTCGTTCCAAGCTCTAGATCTGAGCGGCTCTCGTAAATGTTGGAGCACGCTCGGATCTAAGCTTAAATTAATATTTCTTCTATCTCCCTAAATTTCTGCCTTATTCTTGAGGGCTCTAGCAAAGCCGCAAAGGAGTTCGGATTCAGATCCGAAATCTAGGCGAAGGTTTCACTCGCGTGAAACTTTCTTCGGCACGTGGTTGGCTCGGCGACACGGGATTGATCGCCTCGGGATGCGGAGTGGTTCGAGGAGCGGTTCAGGGAGCGGTTCAAGGAGCGGCTCGGTGTGGGACGGGGAGCGGCTCAGAAGACGATGTGGAACATCTCGCCTGCCCCAGGGTTGAGATTCCGAGTATGTGTTTGATTTGCATTAGTTTAATTTAATCGCAATAGGTTAGATCATTCTTGGAATGGTCAGATCCATCCCAAGTTGGCATAGATCTTGGCTAAGGGTTTTATACCTAAGGGCTAAGTTAAAATTGTTTTAACTGCATGTTAATTAGATTAACAAATTTTTTTCTTCCGCTGCAAATTCTTTTTTTGTCTATTTTCGTTCGACTTAGGACGGGAATAGAGTTTTTGTGCCCTAAGGGTCCCAGAAAACCCTTCAGTGGTATCAGAGCTTGATATGCGTAACGATCTAGCCTGCGATTATTATTAAACTATGAAATGCTTTTCAAAACACTTTATAAAATGGTTTAAAGTTATGAGATGATTTTAAAATATTTTTTTGATGCCCTTTTAAAATGTTTTAAAATTTATGCGATATTTTTTAAAAGGATGTTTTTAAAAGGATTTTAGATGTTGAAATATTTTATGTGATAAAAGTTTTTTAACATGAAAATTTTAAAATGATTATTTTAAATTTATGTGATAATTTTAAAATTGATTTTAAGGCTTTTTAAATTTATGCGATAAGTTTAAAATGTTTTAGATGTTTAAAAATTGTATAAGATAAATTTTTGAACATGGAAATTTTTTAAATGATGTTTTAAATTTATAAGATATTTTTAAAACTGATTTTAAAAGTCTAAAATTGTTTATGCGATACACTTTAGTCCGTTTAATTGTTAAATAGTTGTACACCTTTTATGCGATAAATTAGTATAGCTTTATTTTAATGGCTAGTTTATCTTGTACCTTATTTGATAACACAAGACAACCCTTTAGGTTAGCCATTAAGAAATGATTAAAATTTATTAATTGAATTTTAATGACATGCTATGTTTTAATAAAACATTAACAGCACTTCAAGACCTAATTCCTGATTAGGGTAGTCCTTTTAAATGAATTTTTTAATTCTAATTGTTATAATTAATTTTCATTAAAGGACTTCGCTTTTAGCGTTGTTAATAAAATTTATTAAAATCCTAATAACGATTAGGATAGCACGTGAACCTTATAGTTGATAAGGACTTAATAAAAGTTATTAAACAAATCCTAAAATTTTGAATTTAAGGATTCAACTAGTTGATAGGATTAATTAGTTATTAATAAAAGCTGTTTAGTCTATGGCACGCTTATAAAAATGACAAGCTTCATTCAATGGACCATGATCCAGTCAATGTGCTTGGCTAAGAGTTCTGGATCAACCCTAGCTAGTCTAAGGGGTAGTGATCCTGGCTTAGTCAATTCCCTGGCTGTGTTCCGCTGGACCGCAATGTCGCGAATCATGATTATATGACACTCTGGACTATATCTAAGTCAAATACGTTAATGATCTTTTTCAAGATTAGCCGTAGCCCTCCTTGTTTTAGGGGTTAGCAACTATAGGACCCGTGTTATAGTTGTTGAGCTACACTCAAGCTGTAACATGGCAACCTTATAGAAACCAACTCCTTTAATACATAAGATGAAATCTTGACTAGACCCAAACCGTCGTATTACCATGTGCCGGCGTAAGTTATGTCAATGATGTAGTCTGGCTAGATGTAGTCTAAGACCTGACCCAAACCGATGTGTCGTGAATACACCGAACGGCGGGGCAAGTCAGGCTAGACACGAAAACAAGGGTCCGACTAGACTAGACATTGTGATTTGGATGAGCACACTCATGATCACAAATGGCTAGGGGCAAAAACCGAATAAGAGAGTCATATCTGATATGATCGATAAAGAGTCATCTTCCGACCGCAGAGTCAAGCAACTTGTTGAGCTACACTCAAGGTTGTTAGGCTCAGGGCGATTGGACCTCTTACCCATTAATTTAATTCGAATAAATTGTTCGTTATTAAGCTTTGAAACGATCGTAAAAATAGTGGGATGATATAGATAGATAAAAGCCATTCTACCTATATTTAATTCTGAACATATGCTAAAACTAGGGCAAGACTATGTTTATCGAAGAAATCATATATAATATTTTAATGGAATAAGTTAGCTGGTCAAGAGGTTGATTAATTGAATATCAAGTTAAATTCTTGTTGATAGAATTAAAACTATATTCTCGTTGACATTAAAATGACCTTCTAAAGAACAGACTTAAGAAATATGATTTCATTAAGTTCTGAGTCCAACAAATAAATTCACACTACATGTCACTCGTCTCTATATGAGGCAGCTTGAACATATAGGATATTCAAAATATGTTTCTCCATACAACTTGTCGAGCTACCCTCAAGGTTGTATGGACAAACAATTTTGGTCCGCAAAGTTCGAGAATTCGATCAAACTGTTTGAGTCGAATACGAGTGCATGAGCGGTGCAAGACTATGTATCCCAACCGGATCTTGAGACAAGCAACTTCTTGAGCTACACTCAAGATTGCAACTCTCAGGCATTTGGATACATGAGATGCTTGCACAGCTATTTATTTATGTTGGGCTATTTAATATCTAAATGTGATTTAGAAAAGGAAGAAGGCACTCCGGAAAGTCAATCGAGTTAAATAGTTTAATTTATCATTAGTAAAGGCATAGGTAGGAGAGAACGAAAATGTGACATATTTTGATGTCACGATTTCGTAATTATTGTTATACAAAAGGTTAACACATTTTTTTTGACGAATGTCGTCACATTGCTTCTGAAGCAATGAGTAATATGTATAACGATAATATATATATTAAATGTTAATATATATAAATACACAAGATAGTAGCAAACTTGTATGGCAAAATAGACTAGGCCGTATCAAGAGACTAAGCTTCACAAGTCACATAAAGAGGGGTCTGACCTCTCGTATTATGAAGTCTACGGACACTTGTGAATCTTACCCTCTTAGATACAATGGTCGATACCCCTCTGCAAGACAGTGGGAGAATGAGTTGTCGAACTCAGTCTCGTACATACTGATGTACCCGAGTCTAGATTAACCAAAATAAGTTATTCGTATATTTTATTAAGACACGTGTTCTTGATGAAACACAAGTCTGATAAAATAAAGAACGAAATGACTAAAGTGTTTAAACTGATTCGATTAGATCGAATGGTCAAATACTTAGCTACATAAAATCTTGCATAATTAAAAGAAAATGTGATTTTCTCTCAGGTCAAGTCTGTTAACACATCAGTGTGTTAAAAGGTATGAATCACACTTAGTTAGACTTGGTGTGATCCATTGTAAGTGACTCTGAGTTAAGTCCTCCCTCTGGGTTAAGTCCCAGATAGTAATGCCTAGGTTTTGATAATGTTCTGTGAGGACATTATCAATAAGATATTCATTAAATCAATCGTAAGGAAGTTGTAAAATTACTCGAATCCCGAGTTGGACATCATAACTGATGATGACTTAGTCAACTTCCGGTATGAAATTCGGAGTAGTAACTCCGATTTAAAATTTGATGCAATCAGAATAGGTCCGTGTGCGTAAATAAATTTTAGAATTTAGTTTACGTGCCCAAGGAAAATGTTTCCTCACTTTCTGCAAGTAAATCTTTAAGTTGAAAGATTGGTGCAGAAAGGAAAATAGTGAAGTGCAATCATGTTGGTCGAGAACCGTTTTCATCCTAATTCCTATAAAATGGATTATGTTGAAACTGTCTCACCAGCAGATGTGTACAGATCTACTCGGACCAAACTCAATGTAAAACGCTCATGTTGACCATGAAAATTGGAGCATTCACTTATAAGTTCATTTTTTCTAAATAAAATTGGAGCATTCATTTATATGAATTAACCAGATAGTTTTCAAGGTCAATGGGAGCGTATAAATTACATGCGAGGCATCAAAGAGATGAAACATATATTTTGACGAAGTGATCAAAGAGTTTGATACTTTATTAGAAATAGATATGAGCCATTTGAAATGACCAATAACTAATTTAAAATTATTATCGTAAGGTACGATGAACTGGATAAGATCCAAGTAAATAAAATATTATGGATTCCGAAAGACCAAGTGAATTATTTGAATGAGATTCAAATGGTTGGTCTAACATGAACATAGAAACCCCTTAAGTCTATAGTGTAGACGGTTTTAGCAGATCCACTCACGAAGGCTCTATCACATGAAGTCGGGAAAACTTATGTGTAAAAACGGTATAAGATACCGAGATAAATGGGCCTCAGTGCAAGTAGGAGATGTAGGAGAATGATGCCCTCCAGGCTATTTATCTCTGTGTGAATAGCACAAACATCTTGTTCGAAATAACAGTAAGCTGTTTGGTAATAATTTATCTAAGTTATTTTATAATGTAGTAAACATTAGATATTAACTTAGGTATAGTCCTGAGATTTTATGCAAGGTCAAACAGGTATCGAGATAAGTATCTCGATCATGGAGAAATGTTTGACCGTCTGTAGCATAAGTCTAAAAGGGTTCGTGGTCGTAGATGTTTCGAGACAAGGATATCGAAACATCGGATAGACCATTGTGTCTTAGTCTTCACTGTTTAGCGGTGGCGATGATCTCATGATCATTCGACTTGGCGAAGTCAGAGACGAGACACAGGTGCGCATTAGAGAATGAGTTCACTAAATGATCCACAAGAGTTATCATATGGTTATATTGACCAATCTGTCAATGATGACTCTGAGTGATGATAGGCTAGTTGGTCTTTTGACTTGAGGTCATTTTGACGAACCTAAGCGTGAACAGTGCCACTTAGATCAACTGACCTAGCTTCGAGGCAAGGCCTGTCGAAAGGTCTTTTGATTGGGTGACACTTGAAGCGTATAAGGAGAGTAATGACCAAGAGAGGATTCGTCTCTCCCGATCAATGGGAGTTAGTGTCGTAGGGTTAGTTCGGTCTTTAGTAAAATCTCTGGCCAGAGTTTGTTGGAAGAAGTCCAATATTATTTGACTAAAGATCGATAGAAACTAACCGGAGTCAAGTTATTGGGGTTGACAGTTTTGACCGTACCCTAGAATTGATCTACACGACATAATTAAGACGAAGAGACTATAACTGCGGAATTCACCACGGAAACAGTCAGGGTGGTCCCGACAATACTCATGTCAATGAGTCAACCACATAATGATGATTCTTGAAGCAGGGACGGCAACCACTGCTCGTGGTCACTGCCGTATAGGGCTTAGAGCCCAACCTGTTGTAAGGGTCAGGCTGTAGGGTCACACACAGAGTGCGATCTTCGTATAGTAATAAGTAGAAATTAGTTAGGGAGAATAATTTACATTTGATGTAAAGGAAGAGAAAATTGCATTTTGATGCAAATGATATTTAAGCCTAGATAGGGGACTTATTTGCATATGATGCAAAATAGATTAAATGTGTTTTAAATATTTTAAAACAATATTTAATAAAATAAACGCAAGGAAAAGTTCACGGGTAAGACGGGAATGTCCCGGTCTACGCCCAGGTTCGAACGGCGTCCAAATCGGACGCCAAATGCTCAAGATACGCCAAAAACAGCCCATTCGATCAGACCAGGCTGACCCAGGCCAGACAGGGTCTGGCCTGGGCGCCTGGCCAGACCCAGACAGCCTGGGGCACCCGGCCCAGGCCCAGGGGCAGGCCCAGGCGGGCCCGCCCAGGCGCCCTGGGCGCCTGGGCGCAGGCCCAGGCGCTGGGCACCTGGGCCTGGCCCAGGCGGGCCGCCCAGGCGCCCTGGCCGCCTGGCCCAGGCTCGGGCCGCCTGGCCCAGGCTCGGGCCGCCTGGCCCAGGCCCGGGCCAGGCGCCCTGGCCTGGGCCATGCGCCCAGGCTGGGCGCGCCCAGACCAGGTTCTGGCATGGTCTGGGCTCGCCTAGCTGGTCTGGTGGGTCCCACTTGTGCAGAAAATCTGGCCCTAGGGCAGAACAGATTTGACGGCTCAGTTTTTGTGAAAAAACTAGCCATATGCTGAACTTTGAGCGGTCAATTGGAGGGTCAAACGAACTCCGATTGACGAACGGTTTTTTCCTATGCGTTCACCGTTGAACACCATTCGAATTGATAGGTTGTATCAATCATGAAGCTCAACGGTGAGTGAGTTAAAATTCACGGAAGTTTGCACTTTGTGAAGTGCAAACTAACTTGATTTTAATTAACTCAAATTTATAGTCCCACATCGGATTTTGAGTAAAGGGGAGCAGTCAGCCGCCTATATAAATAGGGGTCTGCTCTCCTCCTCAAAACTCGTCCCAAGCTCTAGATCTGAGCGGCTCTCGTAAATGTTGGAGCACGCTCGGATCTAAGCTTAAATTAATATTTCTTCTATCTCCCTAAATTTCTGCCTTACTCTTGAGGGCTCTAACAAAGCCGCAAAGGAGTTCGGATTCAGATCCGAAATCTAGGCGAAGGTTTCGCTCGCGTGAAACTTTCTTCGGCGCGTGGTTGGCTCAGCGACACGGGATTGATCGCCTCGGGATGCGGAGCGGTTCGAGGAGCGGTTCAGGGAGCGGTTTGAGGAGCGGCTCGGCATGGGACGGGGATCGGCTCAGAAGACGGTGCGGAACATCTCGTCTGCCCCGGGGTTGAGATTCCAGGTATGTGTTTGATTAGCATTAGTTTAATTTAATCGCAATAGGTTAGATCCTTCTTGGAATGGTCAGATCCATCCCAAGTTGGCATAGATCTTGGCTAAGGGTTTTATACCTAAGGGCTAAGTTAAAATTGTTTTAACTGCATGTTAATTAGATTAACAAATTTTTTTCTTCAGCTGCAAATTCTTTTTCTGTCTATTTTCGTCCGACTTAGGACGGGAATAGAGTTTTTGTGCCCTAAGGGTCCCAGAAAACCCTTCACTTATTACACTGTGGGCATTCCGTCTGCTATTTTTCTGGCTTTTGTCTTGCACGTTGGCAGAAAGGTTAATATTAATATCATTAATTTTAGTATTATTATACTTCATCTTCGCAATGAGTTTATCTCAATTAATACTGGAATTGTGAGGTGCAGGGTTTGTATATAGGAATCGTTTGTGAGCTTTTGTTACAGTTCGTGTTCCTTCTGATCATAACCCTACGCATCGACTGGGAGAGAGAAGTAAGCTTCTTTGTGAACTCATCTTCAAGAAATGATAGTAAATATGAAGTTAAATCACGTATATAGAGCATTGAATGCAATTACACTTGTATGAAGAGGAAACACAACAATTTACAGTATCAAAACAGTATCCGTTGCATATCAATGTGTGATTACTCTGTGCTATTGTATTAATATTATGGGGGAAAACATTCCATATTCTTCTGACACCAGGTTTCTGAGATGGAGGTAAAATTAAAGAAATTGCGCAGTGGGGCGGTTCTGGTAAAACCCGAGGATAAAAACCCCGAGGATAAAAACCCCAGAAAATATGAACTAACTAATGGGCATACATATGTCCATATATTATCATGGATAAGGGTAACTAAATATGAATGATTAATGAATAAAATATATCATCATATATTGGATATCCTTATTCAAATCCATGTCTAAGAAAATCTAACTTTAATATCCCAGTTCAAATATGTATCTGTATCTCATTGGAGAAGGTATTTTGATCCAATTTGGATAATCCTAATCCATTTACATCCCTAGTCGTCAATGCTTCCTTTTTGCTGTTGAGCAGTATTTTATTTATTACGGTAGGTGTCTTCTGCAAAAATTTATGAAGGCTTAGGGGAAAGGGGATTTAGTTGTTTTTGTGTAGCACACGCATCCTTTTTGTAGTGCAACTTCTTTGCTTCCTCTGTGAATGTGGTTAAATGTTGGTGAATGTTAACATGCCTAATTCTGGCATCTATGCTGCAGCAACTGGCATCACACAGACTACTTGATCTATGCATAGAGGCATCTGGTGATATCCATATTGATGATCATCACACCAACGAAGATGTTGCTCTTGCAATTGGAACGGTGAATTTATTTATATATATTGAGGCTTGCATGATCTTTTACTCCAGAAATTTTGGACATCAATTGTCTTTTTGCAATCCATACAAGTTCTGATGCATGTATTATTTTATTTCTGCATGTTTAGGCACTTCTTTATGCACTTGGAGACAGGAAAGGAATCCAGAGATTTGGGAACCTAACAGCGCCACTTGACGAAGCTGCCGTTGAAGTTAAACTGGTACGTTTCCAACTATGTGCGCTGTTGTTAATGTATGGAAATCTATATATGGAAATTTATGCGACCTTTTATTTAGTGAAAGCAACCTAAAAATTCAAAATATATTATAAAAGGCACACCACCTATTCTTTAAGGCATAAGTACATGCATGTGTAGTCACCAACAACCTCATACTCTAATGAGGTTATAGCCTTTGGAGAAACCTTTCCACTATTGTTCAGTATGAGGTTATAAAGGTGTCTGTTTCTTCTTTTTATCCATTCCATATTTAAATTGTAGAATAATTCTATTCTATCTTGTTATGTGAGTTGGTTCCTAAATTAGTTGGCACCTGATGGTAATATTGACTATTATGTCCAACATGTGTGTATGACTTATTCAATATTTCCATTCTAATTTGAATGAAGTTCATTTGGGCTCATCTACCTTTTAACTGTCTTAATTTCGATTTGTACAAATGTCCGATGCTGGGATCAAATACATTCCCAGCAACACCTTCTCATACTATGATCAAGTGCTTGACACGATGGCGATGCTTGGTGCTGTTCCCAAAAAGTACGGCTAGAATGGCGGGGAGATTGGGTTTGACACCAACTTATTTATGGCAAGACGAAATGCTACTCTTCCTTATATGGAGATGACCAAGTGGTTTGACACCAACTAGTAAAATATTCGAACTGACTAAACTCTACTTAAAATGGATGCACTCGAGTTTGCAGTTTTTAAAGTTTTAAAAGGTAATGCATATATGCATCTTGATAACACGTCTCTTGTTTTTATTCAGCCATTACATTTTGCCCAAACTGGGCCGAGATACAAATTTCGCCTGCTCTTCTCACAAGGCTGTGATTGAATACAAGGAGGCAAAAGGGGTATCAATTTGTTTAGTTTATAGTTTGATTAGTGATATTCATATCAAATAATTTTAAATTTGTTTATATTCCTCTACTTGTAGGAGAATATAAAATTTTGTTGCAGAATGATTCTTTTATGAAAATTTTGCAGGCATTTTTATAGTTTATCTTTCCCGATGCATTAAATCATGGACCTTTATTCTTCTTTGCATTAGATAGATTTTTTCACATCAACAATATGCACTTATCTGGTTTTATCAAAAACATCTGAATCTGTATTCTGGCCTAATGAAACAAAGTGGTGACCCGCACATGATTCTGTGACCCATACATGATTGTATATTTCATCATCTTGTCAAACTAATCTGTAGAAATCAAAAGACATAGTACTTGTTTTATAGGTGACCATCCATGGATTTTGTTTGAAATTGATGAACAATGTAGATTGAGAATAGTATTGTCATGGTCCAATATTTTTTTCTCATTTTCTATTAATTCCAAAATTTTGTATCTTTTGTTTGCTTAATTCTTATTGCAAATTGGCTTCATGGAGGTAATACGTGGGTACCATAACCTCAACAGAAAGATTCCAAAGATTATCGCTTCTTAATGGTCTCATTTTATGTCTCCATCATTTTTGTTATTGTATCTTATGCATAGCATTTGTTAGTTAGTCTTGTGGTACTTTGGATCTGATGCTAATAGGATCTAGCTTTTTTGTCATGTTATTTGTTGTTAAATATGTTCCTTTTTTGCCTCTGATGCAGGTTGGAGTTCATACAGTTCCAGTGCTTATTGGACCCGTTTCTTACTTGTTGCTTTCTAAACCTGAGAAAGGAGGAGATAAATCCTTTTCTATTCTTTCACTATTGGAGAATGTTTTGCCTGTATACAAGTGGGTTTCATCAAGTATTTCTGCCTGTTGCAAGATATGGCAAATGTTTTTTTTCCTTTCCTCCAATAATTAATCAGTGCTAATAATTTTATTATACACAGTAAAGTTATTGTGGAGTTAAAAGCAGCATGTGCTTCGTGGATTCAGTTGGATGAACCAACTTTTGTGTTAGATCTTGACTCCAACCAGTTGCAAGCATTCACCAAGGCATACTCCGAATTGGAATCATCATTCTCTGGTTTGAATGCGCTCATCGTGAGCTACTGTGCTAATGTTCCAACAGAGGCATATAAGTTGGTTCTCATTGTTTTTTTGGTTGCCAGTTTAATTATTGTTTCCCTGACAAGTTATACATGTTCATACTTAATTTCAGACTTTTACTAGCTTCAACTGTATCTGTGGATTTGTATTTGATCTTGTCTGTGGAACCAAGACCCTTGACTTGATCAAAAGTGCAGGCTTCCCTTCTGGAAAGTACTTTTTCACTGGAGTTGTGGATGGAAGGAACATTTGGGCTAACGATCTTGCTGCCTCCATCAGCACTCTTAATTCTCATGAGGGTGTTGTAGGAAAAGGTACTTGAATTTTTCCCCCTAAATCAGATAGAGTTTAAAATTTCCGCCGCAAGTTAATTCTGTCCTTTGATGTTTTGTTGAATCTTGAAGTTTTTTCTTTAATTTTCTTATTTACTCAGAATTTGCCCATTGAAATTTATTAGGTAATACATCGGAACTGTGGGATGTTTTCCTATTTCAAATATAATGAAATAATGGAAACAGAACTTTCAACTCAGAATTGTGGGATATTGTTATTGTTTCAGTCTTGAAGATATGAAATACACTAGAATAAAAATAAAAATAACACCAAAATCATGTAGCAAGCAACCAGAAACTTTCTTAATTACATACTACGTAATCAGTTGGGAGAGTAGCCAAGAGTGGTCGATCAACCTGACTTCTGATGCATGTTATCAACCATGCTGAATTATTAAACTGTAGTTCACTAGTTATACATGTTTCATACTTAATTGTTTCTGCTACTGTTCTGTAGAAAATTGATTAACTTTGTCATACCTAATTTTATGGAAAACATATCAGGTACTATGCTCATATTATCTGAGGAAAATCATTGTTCAAGGTAGATCATCCAAGTCAACCAAGGTTGGTGACATCATGACTGAAGAGGTACTTGTTGAATTATGAAATATGCAGGCTGTTTCAAGATATTTGCTTCTTTTCTTTATTTGTCTAGTGAATGGTTTATGCTTTGGTGGTATATGAAGAACCAGTGATGTCAAAAGCTGGGTACATTACCAACGCAATCGGAGTATAGCAACCTTGAATTCATAGTTAAGAACTGAATTACTTTCCATTTTTAACGAATGCTCTTTTGGCTTAATACATACAGAATAAGCTGATCACTGTCAGCCCGAACACCAAAGTTCTTCAGGCCATGCAACTGATGACATGCTCTTGCAGTTATCATAAACAAGTTAGAAGATATACAGGAGGTTTGCACTTTTTTTGACTGCACTTCAAAGTTATTTCCTAATTTCTTTATCCTATTTTAACTTTTACGTAGGCCATATCTTTTAATGAAACTGCACTTATCTTTCAGAGGGTGAGTAAAAAAATGCATAATGGACTTTATGCAGGCAGTAGAATTTGTGACTATTCAGAATGATGATGAACTATGGGAGGAATTGATTAAGTAGTGCCTTTGCAAGCCTGAATACACAAGAACAGCAAATTAGGAGAAGGGCATCAGAAAAGATTTTTGAGATGGAACCCGACAATTTTGGAATGTATATACTGATGTCGGGAAATATATTGTTCAAGGAGTGATTTAATGGATAATGACTGAACAGATTTTATATGCGATAATGTTTCTTATTTGTATTATGGATCATCTTCCAATATCAATGCACATTGTCTAATTTATGTGATTGTTGAATAAAAGCAATTTAATTTGATTGTTTCTTGTAATGATTGTTTCTTGTAATTTAATGTTATTGGTGGTTTATTTAAGCATTTTGAACATTAAATGGATCTATTTAAATATAAAACGTAGGGAAAACAATAAAATGAATTGAAACAAGCGATGTCTATCTAGGACCTTTAACAGCGTTTGCACAAACAAGCGCTGTTAAAAGGGGGCCTTTAACAGCGCTTGCACTAACAAGCGCTGTTAAAGGCCCCCCTTTAACAGCGCTTGCACTAACAAGCGCTGTTAAAGGGGGCCTTTAACAGCGCTTGCACTAACAAGCGCTGTTAAAGGCCCCCCTTTAACAGCGCTTGCACTAACAAGCGCTGTTAAAGGGGGGCCTTTAACAGCGCTTTCACAAACAAGCGCTGTTAAAGGGGGGCCTTTAACAGCGCTTGTTAGTGCAAGCGTTGTTAAAGGCCCCCCTTTAACAGCGCTTGCACTAACAAGCGCTATTAAAGGGGGGCCTTTAACAGCACTTGCACTAACAAGCGCTGTTAAAGGCGCCCCTTTAACAGCACTTCCACAAACAAGCGCTGTTAAAAGTCCCCTTTAACAGCGCTTGTAAAGCGCTATTAAAACTAGCCCCCTTTAGCAGCGGCGAGATAGACAGCTCTTATAAAGCGCTATTAAAGACCCTATTTAAGCGCTGTTAAAGGTCCATTTTGTAGTAGTGAGATGTATTGGAGGATCGTGTGCGTAGAGGCACTATCCACTAGGCATTTATAATCCATCTAGTTATAAGAGAAAAATTTCGCAGTATAAGGCACAAGAGAAGATATACTACGAAAATTATTCAATGTCTGAAAATTTCATGCAACATGCTAGAAATTAAAACAAGCAGATAGTAAATTGTTTTTTAAACAAAAATTACAATGCAGGGAAAAAGTAGATAATGCCTCAGTTGAGCAGGTCATCGTTTGAGAAGTCCTCAGCGATGAACCTGATTGGTGCCAGGTCTTCTTGTTCCACCAGGTTTGTCTCAGCTTGCTTTTGGCTCGCTTTGTACAAGTCCTGTAGGTGGCGTGGAGTCCGACAATTCCTGGACCAGTGTCCAGTCATACCACACCTGTGGCACTTATCTTCCCAGTCCTTTCTGGGGGCAGAAGTCTGGCGGTCGTCCTTTCTCTTCCACACATTTTTCTTCTTTCCCTCATGGTAGGTTCTTGGAGGGGGTCCTCTAGCCTGCTTCTTCATTGCCTTACCCTTCTGGGGTTTGCCTTTGAAGTTGCTCCTCTTCTTCTGGGAGGAGCAGTGATGCGCTTCAGGCGCAGGAGCAGTGCCGGTAGGGCGTGAGTTATGGGTGGTCAGAAGGAGGTCTCTATTCTGCTCTGCCATCAGAAGGCATGAGAGAAGCTCTGAGTATTTCGTGAACTTTTGTTCACGATACTGTTGCATTAGTATAACATCCTTCTCGTGGAAGGATGTATACGTCTTCTCTAACATGCGCTCCTTCGTCACCTTTTCACCACACAACTTCAGGCGTGAGGTGATGCTAAAGAGTGCCGAGTTGTACTCGGCAATAGACTTAAAGTCTTGGAGACGGAGGTTCTCCCATTTATATCGCGCTCGGGGAAGTATAGCATCTCTTTGATGTTTATACCTATCCTCGAGGGCGGTCCATAACTCATAAGAGTCTTCCACCGTGAGGTACTCGGCCTTCATGGTCCGATCGATATGACGTCTGATATAGATAATTGCTTTCACTTTATCTATATCAGAAACCTTATCGCCTACAGCGATGGCATGGCTCAGTCCCTGTGCTCGCAGATGGAATTTTATGTCCAACTGCCAGCTTAAGTAGTTCTTGCCTGTAGCATCCAATACGTCGAAATCGACGCTCGCAATTTTGGCCATTTATCTCTCTAGCATGTATAAAAATAGGCAATAATTAGATATTTTCGCAGAAAAATAAATAATTAAGCATTTCAGATACAGATATTTGCTGCGTGGATCGGCTAATCACCATATTAATTACAGTCCATACAGTCCCAAAAAGAATGAAAGTACAACTCGGGAACCCCCGTGGGGCCCCTATTCTTCTGGAATGGTCCTTCATCTTCTTGAGGTGTCCGTCGGTCTTGTAATTTTACTAAAGTATCCTCACTACATTTTTCTCTCTTAAAAAAGAAAAATAACGCAAGGGAAAAAAATTGGTGATAACTAGCCGATCCAAAACCACAGCAAATATGAACATTCGTAGCAGGCAGAAAAAATGCAGCAGTCATTTAATCATCACAGGCAGTTTATACATTACAAGAAATTAATCATCACAGACAGTTTATAATGGAAAATGAAAATTTTTCGTTTAAAAATTATTGGACCACTAGGCAACGTCATACACCGTTAGGTTAGTTGACTAACGACAGAGCGGTCGCAGGATCTTCCTAATTTTTAAACGTTTAAGAATCACATATTCCGAATAAAATGCGATGAATAAAATCACATGTAATTTGTCCAGATTTTAGCGAAAAAAATCGTAATTAAATCTGAAAAAGATTTGAAAATAGGAAATTTTCGGGGTGAAACCCTAGTTAGGGTTTTTGGTCGCGCAGATTACCGCTTCAGGCGGCTAGGGTTTCCGAACATGCGCGCGCACCGGGGGATGGGGCCGCTGCGGGTGACGAGGCCCGTCCACCGCTGCTGGCGGCGGGGCCCGTCCGTCGCTGCTGGCGGCGGCGGGAGGGGGGCCGCCGCTGCAGGCAGCGGGGGAGCCCGCCGGCTGCAGGCGACGGGGGAGCCCCACCGTCACAGGCGGCGGGGGAGCCCGCCGGCTGCAGGCGGCGGGGGATCCCGCCGGCTGCAGGCGGCGGGGAAGCCCCGTCGCGGTGAGCGGCGGGATCTCCCGTTGCGGCGAGCGGCGGGGGTCGCGGGGTCGCGGGGCGTCTTTCGGCCGCGCGGCGAGGATGAATCCCCCTAGGGTTTTGGTGTTTTTGGGGGAAAAGATGGTATTGGAAAAAACCAGTTTTAATCTTCCAAAAAGTGTTTTTATTGTAAAAAAGTTGATTTTTAACAATAAAAACGTTGATTTTCATTTAAACAATTGATCCAAGAATTTGGATCTAGACATATGCGCACATGAATTTAGATCTAGGTAAAAAAGTTACCTCTAGATCCTACCCGCCGGATCTAGTGACGTTCGGTGAAGGAAGCCCGTTTGCATCGCATTCGTCCGTCGGCAGGGGTTCGGCTCAGCCTCGAGCGTGCTGATAACATGTTGTAAACGTGGTGGTTATGGAATCCATAGCCCTGTATTTATAGCAATAGGGTTACATAATGGGTGGATACCCACTAACGGGTTGGGCCACCAAAAGCCCGTTTATAACAATTATTATTTTATAAAAGTTTCCATATCCATTAGAAAAAGTAGAAAAACGGACTCAAGCTAAGAAAAATCTGCAAAAACGTCCATTAGAACCGGGAGATCGCCATCTTCAACAGAAAAACTGAAAAAAAATAAGAGAAGATAAATGTAGGCTATAAAAATTATATCATTTATAAAAATGTAGAAAATAGCACCAAGCGTATAAAAATCCACAAAAATGTCCGTTGGAAAAGGGAGATCGCCATCTTCAACTGAAAAAATAGTAGAAGACAAAATTATAAAAAGAACCATATCGTCTAGAAAATTTAGAAAATAGTCTAAGGTCAGAATAATACGCAAAATGTCTGTTAGAAACGGGAGATTGCTATCTTCAATTGAAAAATAAAAGAAGACAAAATTAGGCAAAAAATCATATCATTTAATAAAAAGATCCAAAAATTCTCGAAAATGTAGAAAAATAGCCCCGAATTCAGAAAAATCCGCAAAAATGTCCTTGGAACCAGGAGATCGCCATCTTCAAATGAAAAATAAGAAAATACAAAGTTGGTTATAAAAATCATATTATTTAATATAAAGATTCATGTTATAAAAAATATAGTAAATAACACGGAGCTGAAAAAATTCAGCACAAATGTCCATTGGGACCGGGACATCGCCATGCTCAAATTAAAAAAAGAGAAGACAAAATTAGGCCAAAAAAGTATATCAGTTCATAAAAGGATATATATCTTACACAAAATGTAGAAAAATAGTCTCAAGGTAAGAAAAATCTCCGAAAATGTCTGTTGAAACTGGGAGACTGCCATCTTCGACTAAAAAATAAGAGAATACAAACACAGACTATAAAAATCATATTATTTAATAAAAAGATTTGTATATATCATAAAATGTAAAAAATAGCCCTGAGCTCAAAAAATGCAAAAATGTCTGTTGGAATCGATAGATCGACATCTTTAAGTGAAAAATAAGAGAAGACAAAATTATGCGATAAAAATTATATCATTTAATAAAAAGATCCATAACTTTTCAAAAATTTAGAAAATAGCCCGAAGCTCAGAAAAATCCGCAAAAATATCCTTTGAAACCAGAAGATCGACATCTTCAACTAAAAAAATAAGAGAAGAAAAAATTAGGTCAAAAAAATCATAATATTTAAGAAAAAAGATTCATAACTTCCCGAAAAGGTAAAAAATAGCCCCGAGCTCATAAAAATCGACAGAAATGTCCGTTGGAGGAGATCGCATCATCAACTGAATAATAAAAGAAGATAAAATTAGGTTATAAAAACTAAATCATTTAATATAAATATTCAGATCGTACCGAAAATGTAGAAAATAGCTTGGAGCGCAGAAAAATCCGAAAAATTGTCCGTTGGAACTGGGAGATCGCCATCTTCAACTAAAAAAATAAAAGAAGACAAAATTATCCCAAAAATCATCGCATTTAATAAAAAGATACATATCTGCAATAAAATGTAGAAAATAACACCGAGCTCAAAAAAATCCGCACAAATGTCTGTTGGAAAAAAGAGAAGATAAAATTAGGCCAAAAATTCCTATCATTTAATAAAAAGATTCATATCCTCCGAGAAAAGTAAAAAAAATGTCCCAAGCTAAGAAAAATCTTCAAAACTGTCTGTTGCAACCGGGAGATTGCCATATTCAACTAAAAAATATGAGAAGACAAAATTAGGCTACAAAAATCTTATCATTTAATAAAGAGATCCATATCTTTAATAAAATGTAGAAAATAGCCTGGAGCTCAGAAAAACACGCAAAAATGTCCGTTGGAACTGGGATATCGCCATCTTCAACTGAAAAATATAAGAAGACAAAATTAGGCTATAAAAATCATATCTTTTAATATAAAGATTCTTACCTTCTAGAAAGTGTACAAAATAACTCCGAGCTTAGAAAAATCCGTAAAAATGTCCGTTGGAACCAGGAGATCACCATCTTCAATTGAAAAAATAAGAGAAGACAAATTGAGGCCAAAATATCATACCATTTAATAAAATGATACTTACCTTCAAAAAACGTGGAAAATAACCTGGAACTCAAAAAAACGCAAAAATATCCGTTGGAACCTGGATATCGACATCTTCAACTGGAATATAAGAGAAGACAAAATTAGGCCAAAATATAATGCTGCATATCTTCCAAAAAAGTGGAAAATAGTCCGGAGCTAAGAAAACATCCGTAAAAATGCTTGTTGGAGACGAAAGATCGCCATCTTAAACTGCAAAATATGAGAAGACAAAATTAGGCCAAAAAATCATTTCATTTAATAAAAAGGTCGCCATCTTCAACTGGAAAATAAGAGAAGACAACTTTAGGCTATAAAAATCATATCAATAATCAAAAGGTCCATATCTTTCATAAAATGTAGAAATTAGCACCGAGCTCAGAAAATGACATATAAAAATATTATCAGTTGAAGATGGCGATATACAACAGACATTTTTATAGATGAAGATGGTGATTTCCCGATTCCGAATTTTTTGTTCTCTTATATTTCAGTTGAAAATGGCGATTTCTCGATCATTTTTACCTATTTTTTCTTCTCTGATATGATTTAAAAAACGATCCATATCTTTCAGAAAATGTGAGAAATAATCCAAAGCTCAAAAAATCCGCAAAAATGTCCGTTGGAACTGGGAGATCGCCATCTTCAATCACATTATAAGAGAAGACAAAATAAGACCAAAAATAATATTATTTAATAAAAAGATCACCATCATTAATTGAAAAATAAGAGAAGACAAAATTCGGCAACAAAATCCTATCAATTAATATAAAGATCCTTCTCTTCCAGAAAAAATATAGAAAACAGCTCCAAGCTTAGGAAAATATGCAAAAATGTCGTTGGAAACGTAAGATCGTCATCTCCAACTGAAAAATAAGAGAAGACAAAATTAGGCCATAAAAATCATATCATTTAATATTAAGATCCATATCTTATAGAAAAGTAGAAAATAATAGCTCAGAGCCCAGAAAAATCCGCAAAAATGTCCGTTGGAATCGAGAAATCGCCATCTTCATCTGAAAAATTAAGAGAAGACAAAATTAGGCCATAAAAATCCGCCTGGAGCTTAGAAAAATCCACAAAATGTCCTTGGAATTGGGATATTGCCATCTTCAACTGAAAAATATGAGAAGGCAAATTTAGGCTATAAAACTCAAATCATTCAATATAAAGATTCTTATCTTCCAAAAGTGTACAAAATAATCTCGAGCTCAGAAAAATCTGCAAAAAATGTCCTCCGTTGGAATCGGGAGATCACCATATTTAACTAAAAAATAAGAGAATATATATTTAGGCCAAAATATCATATCATTTAATAAAATGATCATATCTTCCAAAAAAGTGGAAAATAGCCCGTAACTCAGAAAAAGTCCGCAAAAAAGTCCATTGGAATCGGGTGATCGTAATATTCAACTGGAACATAAGAGATGACAAAATTAGGCCAAAATATCATATCACTTAATAAAATGATGCATATCTTCTAAAAAGTGGAAAATAATCTGGAGCTCATGAACATCCGCAAAAAGCCAGTTGGAACCAGGAGATCGCCATCTTAAACTGAAAATTAAGAGAAGACAAAATTAGGCCAAAAAACATTTCATTTAATAAAAATAATGCCATCTTCAACTAGAAAATAAGAGAAGAGAAATTTAGGCTATAAAAATCATATCAATTTATAAAAAGGTCCATATCTTTCATAACACGTAGAAAATAGCACCAAGCTCAGAAAATAATATATCAAAATATTATTAGTTGAAGATGGTGATATCATAGTTACAACGGACATTTTTACAAATGAAGATGGTGATTTTCTGGTTCCGAATTTTTTCTTCTCTTATATTTCAGTTGAAGATGGCGATTTTCCGGATTCAACGGACATTTTTTGGCCTAATTTTGTCTTCTTTGATATGATCTAATAAAATGATCCATACCTTTTAGAAAATGTGAAAAATAGCCCAAAGCTCAGAAAAATCCACAAAAAAGTCCGTTGGAACTTGGAGATCGCCATTTTCAGTCAAAATATAAAACAAGACCAAATAAGACCAAAAAATCATATCATTTAGTAAAAAGATCGCCATCATCAACTGGAAAATAAAAGAAGACAAAATTTTAGGCAACAAAAATCTTGTCAACTAATATAAAGATCCTTATTTTCCAGAAAATATTGAAAATAGCCCCGAGCTGAGGAAAATACGCAAAAAATTCTGTTGGAAACGGGAGATCGCCATCGCCAACTTAAAAATAAGAGATGACAAAATTAGGCCATAAAAATCATATCATATAATATAAAGATCAATATCTATAGAAAATGTAGAAAATAGCTCAAAGTTCAGAAAAATCTGCAAAAATGTCCGTTGGAACCGGGAGATCGCCATCTTCATCTGAAAAAAATAGGAGAAGACAAAATTAGGCCATAAAAATCATATTATTTAATATAAAGATCCATATCTTGCAGAAAATGTAGAAAATAGCCTGGAGCTCAGAAAATTATGCAAAAATTTCTGTTGGAACCGGGATATCGCCATATTCAACTGAAATATAACAGAAGATAAACTTAGTTATGAAAATCATATCATTTAATAAATAGATCCATATCTTCAATAAACTGTAGAAAATAGTTCGGAGTTTTGAAAAATGCATAAAAATGGCTGTTGCAATCGAGAGATTGGCATCTTCAACTGAAAATTCAGAGAAGACAAAATTAGGCTATAAAAATCAAATTATTTAAAATAAAAAGTCATATTTTATAAAAAAATTAGAAAATACCTCGGAGCTCAGAAAAATCCGCAAAAATGTTCGTTGGAACCGGGCGATAGCCATCTTCAATAACTTCTCGAAAATGTAGAAAAATCATATTATTTAATAAAATTATGCCAAAATCATATCATTTAATAAAAAGATCAATAACTTCCCAAAAATGTAGAAAAATAACCCGAGCTCAGAAAAAGCGGCAAAAATATCCGTTGGAACTGGGAAATCACCATATTCAACTGAAAAATAAGAGAAGACAAACTTAGTCTATAAAAACATTTCATTTATTATAAAAATCCATATCTTCCAGAAAATTTTAGAAAATAGCCCGGAGCTCAGAAAATCCGCATAAATGTTCGTTGGAAATGGGAGGTCGGCATCTTCAACAGAAAAAAGAGAAGACAAAATTAGGCCAAAAAGCATACCATTTAATAAAAAGATCCATAACTTTCCGAAAATGTAGAAAAATAGTCTCAAGCTCAGAAAAATCCGCAAAAATATCTGTTGGAAGCGGGAGATCGCCCTCTTCAAGCGAAAAAAATAAGAGAAGACAAAATTAGGCTACAAAAATCATATCATTTAATAAAAAGAGCCATATCTTCAATAAAATGTAGAAATAGCCCAGAGCTCAGAAAAATCCGTAAAAATGTCCGTTGGAACCGGGAGATTGCCATTTTCAACTGAAAAATAAGAGAAGACAAAATTAGGCTATAAAAATCTTATCATTTTAATCTAAAGATACATATCTTACTGAAAATGTATAAAAAAGCCCGAAGCTCAGATAAGTCTGCAAAAATGTCAGTTGGAACCGAGAGATCGTCGTCTTCATTTGAAAATATGAGGAGATAAAATTAGGCCAAAAATCATATTAGTTAATAAAAAGATCCATATCTTTCAGAAAATGTAGAAAATAGCCTCTAGGTCAAAAAAATCAGCAAAAATCTCTGTTGGAACCGTGAGAATGCCATGTTCAGAAGAAAAATAAGAGAAGACAACATTAGGCAAAAAACATTTCATTTAAAAAATGATACATATCTTCCATAAAATGAAGAAAAATAGCCCAAGCTAACAAAACATCAGTAAAATGTCCACTGGAACTGGTAGATCACAATATTCAACTGAAAAATAAAAGAAGAAAACCGTAGGATATTAAAATCATATCAATATATAAAAATTCATATCTTCTATAAAATGTAGAAAATCCGTAAAAATTTCCGTTGGAATCGGAAGATAGCTATCTTCAACTCAAAAATAAGGGTAGACAAAATTAGGCCAAAATCATATAATTTAATAAATATATCAATTTCTTCAAGAAAATTTAGAAAATAGCTCCGAGGTCAAAATAATCTGTAAAAATTTCCGTAGGAACCGGGAGATCGCTATCTTCAACTGAAAAATAGGAGAAGACAAATTTAGGCCTAAAAATCATATCATTTAATAAAAATATCCATAACTTCTCGAAAATGTAGAAAAATAGAACCGAGCTAAGAAAAATATGCAAAAATATCCGTTGGAACAGGGAGATCGCGATATTCAACTACAAAATAAGAGAAAATAAAATTAGGCTAAAAATCACATCATTTAATAAAATATTCATATCTTCAATGAAATTAGAAAATAGCCTCGAGAACAGAAAAATCGCCAAAAATACCCATTTGAACAGGGAGATTGCCATCTTTAACTAAAAAGTAAGAGAAGATAAAATTAGGCCAAAATGGTATCATTTAATAAAATGATCTATATCTTCCAGAAAATGTAGAAAATAGCCATGAGCTGAGAAAAATCCGCGAAAATGTCCGTTGGAACAGAGAGATCATTATCTTCCACTTAAAAATAAGAGAATACAAAATTAGGCAAAAAATCATTTTATCCAACTAAAAGATGCATATCTTACAGTAATACAGAAAATAGCTTCGAGCTAAGTAAAATCTACAAAAATGTCTCTTTGAACCGTGAGATCAACATCTTCAACTCAGAAAATACTGCAAAAAATGTCCGTTGGATTTAGGAGATCGTCATCTTAATCTGAAAAATAAGAGAAGACAAAATTAGGCCTAAAAATCAAATTATATAATAAAAAGATCCATATCTTCTAGAATATGTAGAAAATAGCCTAAATATCAGAAAAATCCACAAAAATATCTGTTGGAACCAAGAGAACACTGTCTCCAACTAAAAAAATAAGAGAAGACAAACATAGGCTATAAAAATAATATCATATAATTAAAAGTTCTATATCTTATATAAAATGTAGAAAATAGCATCGAGCTCACAAAATCCACAAAAAATGTTCCTTGGAACCGGAAGATCGACATCTTCAATAGAAAAATAAGATAAGACAAAATTAGGCTATAAAAATCATATCATTTAATATAAAGATTCATTCCTTACAAAAAATATAGAAAATATCCCGTAGCTCAGAAAAATCCGCAAAAATATTCGTTGGAACCGGTATATCATCATCGTCATCTGAAAAATGGAGAAGACAAAATTAGGCCAAAAATCATACCATTTCATAAAATATCCATATCTTCCAGAAAATGTAGAAAAACAGTCTAAAGTTAAGAAAAATCCGCAAAAATGTCCATTGGAATCGGGAGATCGCCATCTTCAACTGAAAAAAATAAGAGAAGACAAACTTAATCTATAAAAATCATACCATTTATAAAAATATAGAAAATAGCACCAAACTTATAAAAATCTGCAAAATTGTCCGCTGGAATAGGGAGATCGTCATCTTCAATTGAAAAAATAAGAGAAGGCAAACTTAGGCAAAAAAATAATATTATTTAATAAAAAGATCTTTATCTTCCAGAAAATTTAAAAAATTGCCCCGAGGTCAGAATAAGACGCAAAATTTAGAAACAGGAGATCGCTATCTCCAACTTAAAAAATAAAAGAAGACAAAATTAGGCTAAAAATCATATCATTTAATAAAAAATTCATAACTTCCCGAAAATATAGAAAAATTGCCCCGAGTTGAAAAAATCCACAAAAAAGTCCCTTAGACCGGGAGATCGCCATCTTCAACTGAAAAATAAGAGATGACAAAATTAGGTTATAAAAATCATATCATTTAATATAAAGATTCATATTATACAAAAAAAATAAAATTGCCCTAGCTCAAAATGAATCCGCACAAATATCCCTTGGAACCGGGAGATCGCCATCTTCAAAGTAAAAAAAGAGAAGACAAAATTAGGCAAAAAAGTCAAACCATTTTATAAAAAGATACATATCTTCCAGAAAATGTAGAAAAATAGTCTCAAACTAAGCAATATGCAAAAATGTCCGTTGGAACCAGAGATCGCCATCTTCAACTGAAAACACACAAGAAGACAAATGTATGCTATAAGAATAATGTTATTTAATAAAAAGTTCTTTATCTTCTATAAAATGTAGAAAATAGCACCGAGCATAAAAAATATGCAAAAATGTCCGTTGGAACCAGGAGATCGCTATCTTCAACTTACAAATAAAATAAGACAAAATTATGCTACAAAAATCATATCATTTAATAAAAAAATTCTTAACTTTTCGAAAATGTAGAAAATAGCCACGAGCTCAAAATAATCTGCAAAAATATTTTTTGGAACTGAGTGATCGCCATCTTTAACAAAAAAATAAGAGAAGAAAACATTAGGTCAAAAGTCATATTATTTAATAAAAAGATCTATAACTTCTCGAAAATGTAGAAAAATAGCACTGAGCTCAGAAAAATCGACAAAAATGTCTGTTGGAACTGGGGGATCGCTTTCTTCAACTAAATAATAAGAGAAGACAAAAATTAGGTTATAAAAATCATATCATTTAATATAAAGTTTCATATCATACAGAAAATGTAGAAAATTGCTCGAAGCTTAGAAAAATCCGAAAAATGTTCGTTGAAACAGGGAGATTGCCATCTTCAAATGAAAAATAAAAGAAGACAAAGTTGGGCCACAAAGTCATATCATTTAATAAAAATATACATATTTTCCAAAAATGTAGAAAATATCATCGTGATCAGAAAAATCCACACAAATGTCCATCGAAACCGGGAGTTCGCAACATTCAACTGAAAAAAGAGAAGATAAAATTAGGTAAAAAATCATATCATTTAATAAGAAGATTCTTATCTTCCAGAAACTATAGAAAAAAGCCCAAAGCTAAGAAAAATATGCAAAAATGTCCGTTGGAACATTGAGATCACCATCTTAAACTAACAAATATGAGAAGACAAAATTAAGCTATAAAAATCTTGTCATTTAATACAGAGATCCATAACTTTAATTAAATGTAGAAAATAGCCTGGAGCTCGGAAAAATCCACAAAAATGTCCGTTGGAACTGGGAGATCGTCATCTTCAACCGAAAAATAAGATAAAAATTAAGATAAAATCATATCATTTAATATAAATATTCTTATCTTCCAAAAAGTGTAGAAAATTACACCATGCTCATTAAAAATACGCAAAAATATTCGTTGGAACCGGGAGATCGACATCTTCAACAGAAAAATAAGAGAAGACATAATAAGCAAAAATATCATATCATTTAATAAAATGAAACATATCTACCAAAAATATGGAAAATATAAGGAGCTCAGAAAAATCTGCAAAGATGTCCGTTGGAATCGGAAGATCGCCATCTTCAACTAAAATATAAGAGAAGACAAAATTAGGCTAAAAATCATATAATTTAATGAAAAGATCGCCTTCTTCAACTGGAAAAAAAAGAGAAAACAAATTTAGGCTATAAAAATCATATCAATTAATAAAAAGATACATATCTTTCATAAAATGTAGAAAATAGCACCAAAACCAGAAAATGATAAATAAAAATCTTATCGGTTGAAGATGGCAATATCCCGGTTACTACGGACTTTTTTTATAGATGAAGATAGTGATTTCCAAGTTCCAATTTTTGTCTTCTATTATATTTCAGTTGAAGATGGCGATTTGCTGGTTTCAACGGACATTTTTTGGCTTAATTTTGTATTCTCTAACATTATTTACTAAAACGATCCACATCTTCCAGAAAATATGAAAAATAGACCGGATTTCAGAAAAATCCACAAAAATGCCCGTTGAAATCGGGAGATCGCCATCTTCAACAAAATATAAGAGAAGACAAAATAAGGCCAAAAAATCATATCATTTGATAAAATGATCGCTATCATCAACTGGAAAATAGGAGAAGACAAATCTAGGCAACAAAAATCATATCAATTAATATAAAGATCTTTATCTTCCAAAAATTGAAAATAGTTATGTGCTCAGGAAAATACGCAAAAAAATCCGTTAGAACTAAGAGATCGCCATCTTCAATTGAAAATAAGCGAAGACAAAAATAGGCTATAAAAATCATTTCATTTAATATAAAGATCCGTATCTTACAGAAAATGTAGAAAATTTCTTGGAGCTAAAAAACCGCAAAAACGTCCGTTAGAATCGGAAGATCGCCATCTTTAACAAAAAAATAAGAGAAGAAAAAATTAGTTCAAAAATACAGAAAATAGCCCCGAGCTCAAAAAAATCCGAAAAAATGTCCGTTGGAACCAAGTGATTGCCATCTTTAACTGAAAAAATAAGAGAATACAAAATAAGGCTACAAAAATAATATCATTTAATAAAAAGATTTAAATCTTGGATAAATGAAGAAAATAGCATCGACCTCAGCAAAGTCCGCAAAAATGTTTGCTGGAACCGGTAGATTGCCATATTCAACTGAAAAATAAAAGAAGACAAACTTAGGCTATAAAAGCATATCATTTAATAAAAAGATAAATATTTTCCATTAAATTTAGAAAATAGCCCCGAGATCAAAAAACCCGCAAAAAATTCTGTTCGAAACGGGATATCACCATCTTCAATTGAAAAATAAGAGAAGACAAACTTAGTTTATAAAAATCATATCATCTAATAAAATGGATCACATCTTTAATAAATTGCAGAAAATATTCACGAGCTCAGAAAACTCTGCAAAAATGTCTATTAGAACCGGAAGTTCGCCATCTTCAAATAAAAAAATAAGAGAAGACAAAATTAGGCCAAAAAGCATATCATTTAATAAAAAGATCCATAACTACCCGAAAACGTAGAAAAATAGTTCCGAGCTAAGAAAAATCCGCAAAAAATGTCCGTTACACTGGGAGATCGCCATGTACATCTGAAAAATAAGAGAAGACAAAATTAGGATACAAAAATCATATCATTTAATAAAAAGATTCATATCTTCAATAAGATGTAAAAAATAGCCCTGAGCTCAGAAAAATCCGCAAAAATATCTGTCGGGTGATCGTCATCTTCAATTGAAAAATAAGAGAAGACAAAAGTAGGCCATAAAAACCATATCATTTAATATAAATATCCATATCTTCAATAAAAAGTAGAAATTGCTCGAAACGCAAAAAAATCCGTAAAAATATCCGTTGGAACCAGGAGATCGCCATTTTCAGTTTAAAAGTAAGAGAAGACTAAATTTAGCCTTAAAATTGTATCATTTTAAATAAAGATCCTTATTTTCTAGAAAATGTCGAAAATATCCTGTACCTAGAAAAATAACGCAAAAATATCTGTTGGAACTGGAAGATCGCCATCTGCAATATGAAAATAAGAGAAGACAAAATAAGGTAAAAAAATCATATCATTTAATAAAACGATCCATATCTTCCAGAAAATGTGGAAATTAGACTGAGCTTAGAAAAAATCAACAAAAATGTATGTTGAAATCGGGAGATCGCCAACTTCAACTGAAAATTAGAGAAAACAAAACTAGCCCAAAAAATCATATCATTTAATAAAAAGATCAACCTTTCTGAAAATGCAGAAAATAACCAAGAGGTCAGAAAAATCCACAAAAATGTCCGTCGGAATCTGGAGATCATATCCTTTAATATAAAGATTCGTATCTTATAGAAAATTTAGAAAATGGCCCGTAGCTCAGGAAAATCATCAAAAGTGTCCGTTAGAACCGAGAGATCGCAATCTTCAACTGAAAAATAATAGAAGACAAAATTAGGCCAAAAAATCATTTCATTTAATCAAAAGATCCATATCTTTCAGAAAATGTAGAAAAAATCCGCAAAAATATCGATTAGAACCAGGAGATCACAATCTTCAACTGAAAATATAAGAGAAGCCAAACTAATGTTATAAAAATCATATCATTTAATGAAAAGATCCATTTCTTAAATAAAATGTAGAAAATGGCTCTAAGCACAAAAAATTCCACAAAAATGGCCGTTGGAACAGGGAGATCGCTATCTTCAACTGAAAAATAAGAGAAGACAAAATTATGCCAAATATCATATCATTTAATAAAAAAGATCAATGTCTTTTAGAAAAAGTAGAAAATAATCTCACGGTCAGGAAATTCTGTAAAATGTCCAATTGAACAGGGAGATCGACATGTTCAACTTAAAAATAAGAGAAGACAAACTTAGTCTTTGAAAATCATAAAATTTAATAAAAAGATCTATAAAATGTCTTTTGTAACCAGAAGATTTCCATCTTCAACTGAAAAAAGAGAAGATAATCTTAGGCTATAATAATTATATCATTTAATAAAAGGATTCATGTCTCCAATAAAATATAGAAAATAGCCACGAGCTCAGAAAAATTCCTAAAAATGTCTGTTGGAACCGAGAATCGCCAGCTTCAATAGAAAAAATAAAAGCAGACAAAATTAGGCTATAAAAATCATAAGATTTAATAAAAAGATTCATATCTTACAGAAAATATAAAAATTATCGCGTAGCTTAAAAAATCTGCAAAAATATCCGTTAAAACCGGTAGCTCTCCATCTTCAACGAAAAAAATAAGAGAAGACCAAATTAGACCAAAAATATATCCTTTAACAAAAAGATACATATCTTCGAGAAAATGTAGAAAAATAGCACCGAGCTTAGAAAAATCCGCAAAAATGTCCATTGGAATCGAAAGATCGTCATCTTCAACTTAAAAAATAAGAGAAGACAAAATTAGATTATAAAAATCATATCATTTGATAAAAATATCTATATGTTCAATAAAATTATGAAAATAACATCGAGCACAGAAAAATCAGTAAAAATTTCCGTTGTAACCGGGAGATCGACATCTTCAAGTGAAAAGTAAGGAAAGGCAAAATTAGGCAATAAAAATCCTATCATTTAGTATTAAGATAATATCTTACAGAAAATATAAAAAATTGCCAATAGATCAGAAAAATATGCAAAAATGTCTGTTGGAACCTTGAGATCGCCATCTTTATCAAAAAATAAGAGAAGAAAAAATTAGGCCAAAAATCATATTGTTTAATAAAAAGAAACATTCTTCCAGAAAATGTAGAAAATCGACACGAGGTCAGAAAAATCCCAAAAATATCCTTTGGAACATGGTGATCATTATCTTCAACTGAAAAATATGGAAAGACAAACTTAGGCTATAAAAATCATATCATTTAATAAAAATATTTATAGCTTCCAAAAAAATCTAGAAAACAGTTCGGAGCTTAGAAAAAATCCGTAAAAATGTCTATTAGAACCGGGAGATCCCCATCTTAAACGAAAAAATAAATGAAGACAAAATTAGGCCAAAAAATCATATCATTTAATAAAAATCTTTATCTCACATAAAATGTAGAAAAATCGCCACGAGTTCAGAAAAATCCGCAAAAATGCCTTTTGGAATCGGCAGATCACCATACTTAACTGAAAAATAAGAGAAGATAAAATTACGCTATAAAAATCATTTCATTTAATAAAAGATCAATATATTCAATAACATATAGAAAATAGACCCGAGCGAAGAAAAATCCGCAGAAATATCCATTGGAAGTAGAAGATCGCCATCTTTAACAGAAAAATAAGAGAAAAGAAAATTAGGACAAAAAATCATATCATTTAATAAAATGATCCATATCATTTAGAAAATGTAGAAAATAGCCCAGATCTAAGAAAAATCTGCAAAAATTTCTGTTGGATCCGGAAGATCGCCATCTTTAACTAAAAAATATTAGAAGATAAAATTAGGCTAAAAATTATATCATTTAATATAGAGATTCATATCTTCTAGAAAATTTAGAAAATTGCCCGAAGCTCAGAAAAATTAGCAAAATAGTCTGTTGGAACGGGAGGTCGTCATATTCAACGGAAAAAAAAGAAAAAGACAAAATTAGGCAATAAAAATCATATCATTTAATAAAAAGATAAATATCTTCAATAAACTTTAGAAAAATAGCACCGAGCTTAGAAAAATAATCAAAAATGTTAGTTGGAACCAGGAGATCGCCATCTACAACTTAAAAAGAGAATACAAAATTAGGCCAAAAATCTTATAATTTAATAAAAAGATCTGTATCTTCCCGAAAATATAGAAAAATAGCACCGAGCTCGAAAAAATACGCAAAAATATTCGTTGGAATTAGGAGATCACCATTTTCAACTGAAAAATAAGAGAAAACAAATTATAAAGATTCATATCTTACAAAAAGGTAGAAAATAGCCCGTAGCTCGAAAAAATCTGCAAAAATATCTGTTGGAACCGGGAGTCTGCCATCTGCAACGGAAAAAATAAGAGAAGACAAAATTAGGACATAAAAATCATATCATTTAATATAATGATTCATATGTTATAGAAAATGTAGAAAATAGACCGAAGTTTTAAAAAATCCGCAAAAATTTCTGTTGGAACCGGGAGATCGACATTTTGGACTAAAAAATAAGAGAAGACAAAATTGGGTGATAAAAATCATATCATTTATAAAAAAGATACATATCTTCAATAAACTGTAAAATTCCGGAGCCCAAAAAAATTCGTAAAAATTTCCATTGGAACCAGGAGATCCCCATCTTCAACAAAAAAGAGGAGACAAAATAAGGCCAAAAATCCTACGATTTAATTAAATGATCCCTATCTTTTAGAAAATGCAGAAAATAGCCCAGATCTTAGAAAAATCTGCAAAAATTTATGTTGGAAACGGCAAATCGTCATCTTCAATTAAAAAATAAGAGAAGACAAAATTAGGCTATAAAAATTATATCATTTAATATAAAGATCAATGTCTTACAGAAAATGTAGAAAATTGCCCGAAGCTAAGAAAAATTTGCAAAAAGGTCCGTTGGAACCGGGAGATCGCCATATTCAACAAAAAATAAGAGAAGACAAAATTAGGCCCAAAAATAATATTATTTAATAAAAAGATCCACATCTTCTAGAAAATATAGAAATAGGCTCGATGTTAGAAAAATCCGCAAAAATGTCCGTTGGAACCGGGAGATTGCCATCTTCAACTAAAAAAATAAGAGAAGACAAACTTAGGCTATAAAAATCATCATTTAATAAAATGATCCATATCCTCAATTAACTGTATAAAATAGCCCAGAGCTCAAATAAATCTGCAAAAAAGTCCGTTAGAAACATGGATATCCATCTTCAACTGAAAAGTAAGAGAAGACAAATTTAGGCTTTAAAAATCATATCAATTAATAAAAATATCCATATCTTACATAAAATATAGAAAATATCCCCCAGCTCAGAAAGATCCTCAAAAATGTTTGTTGGATCCGGAGATCGCCATCTTCAACTTAAAAATAAGACAAGACAAACTTAGTTTATAAAAATCATATCATTTAATAAAAAGAGCCATATGTTTCATAAATGTAGAAAACAGTTTGAAGCATAGAAAAATCTATAAAAATGTCCATTGGAACCGGAAGATCGCCATCTTCAACTAAAAAATAAGAGAAGACAAAACTAGGTCAAAAATCATATCCTTTAATAAAAAGATTCATATCTTTCATAAAATATAGAAAATAGCCCGGATCTGTGAAAAATCCGTAAAAACGTCCGTTGGAAGCAGGGGATCGACATCTTCAACTGAAAAAAGAGAAGACAAAATTAGGCCAAAAAATATTATCATTTAATAACAAAAATACATATCTTACATAAAATGTAGAAAAATAGTCCCAAGCAAAGAAAAGTCCGCAAAAATATCCGTTGGAACCGGTAGATCACCATCTTCACCTGAAAAAATAAGAGAAGAAAAATGTAGGAACTGAAAATCATCTCATTTAATAAAAGATACATATCTTTCATAAAATGTAAAAAATAGCACCGAGCTCAGAAAAATCCGTAAAAATATCAGTTGGAACCGGAAGATCGCCATCTTCAACTTAAAAATAAGAAAAGGCAAAATTAGGCCAAAAATCAAATCATTTAATAAAAAGATCCATATCTTTCAGAAAAATAAGAAAATAGCCCCCCAGTTCAGAATAATCCGAAAAAATGTCCGTTGAAACCGGGAGATCGCCATCATAAGCTGAAAAATAAGAGAAGACAAAATTTGGCTAAAATCATATCATTTAATAAAAAGATTCATAACTTCCCGAAAATGTAGAAAAATAGCCCCGAGCTCAGAAAAATCCGCAAAATTGTCTGTTTGAACCGAGTGATCGCCATCTTTAGCTAAAAATAAGACAAGACAAAATTATGCTATGAAAATCATATCATTTAATATAAAGATCCATATCATATAGATAATGTAGAAAATAGCACAGAGTACAAAAAAATCCGTACAAATGTAAATTTGAACAGGGAGATCGCCATTTTCAACTAAAAAAGAGAAGACAAAATTGGGCCAAAAAATCATATCATTTAATTGAAATATCCATATCTTCTAGAAAAGTAGAAAAATAGTCCCAAGCTAATGAAAATCTGCAAAAATGTCTGCTGGAACGAGTAGATCGACATGTTCAACTGAAAAAAAATAAGAGAAGACAAATGTAGGCTATAAAAATCACATCATTTTCTAAAAAGATCATTGTCTATCATAAAATATAGAAAATATCATCGAGCTCATAAAAATCCGTAAAAATGTCTGTTGGAACAAGGAGATCGACATCTTTAACTGAAAAATAAGAGAAGACATAATTTGGCCAAATATCATATGGTTTAATAAAAAGATACATATATTCAAGAAAATTTAGGAAATAGCCCCAAGGTCAGAATAATACGCAACATTGTCCATTGGAACCGGGAGATTGCCATCATTAACTGAAAAATAAGAGAAGACAAAATTAGACTATAAAAATCATTGCATTTAATATAAAGATCGATATCTTTCAGAATATGTAGAAAATAGCCTAGAGCACTGAAGAATCCGCGAAAATTTCCGTTTGAACCAAGGATCAACATCTTCAACTGAAAAAATAAGAGAAGACAAGTGTAGGCAATAAAAATCATATCATTTAACAAAAAGTTTTATATCTTTCATAAAATGTAGAAAATAGCACCGAGCTAAAAAAATTCTGCAAAAATATTCGTTGGAACCAGGAGATTGCCATCTTCAACTAAAAAAATAAGAGAAGACAAAATTAGGCTATAAAAATCATATCATTTAATATAAAGATTCATATCTTACAGAAAATGTAGAAAATATCCTGTAGCTCAGAAAAATCCGCAAAAATATTCGTTAGAACCAGGTGATCATCATCTTCATCTAAAAATAGAGAAGACAAAATTAGGCCAAAGGTCATATTATTTCATAAAAAGATCCATATCTTTCAGAAAATATAGAAAACAGACTCAAAATAAGAAAATTTGCAAAAATGTCCATTGGAACTAGGAGATCGCCATCTTCAACTGAAAAAATAAGAGAAGACAAGCATAGGCTATTAAAATGTAGAAAATAGCATTGGGCTTATAAAAATCCGTAAAAATATCCATTGGAACAGGAAAATCGCCATCTTCAATAGAAAAATAAGAGAAGAAAAAATTAGGCCAACAATCATATAATTTAATAAAAGATCCATATCTTCCAGAAAATTTCGAAAATAGTCACGAGGTCAAAATAATACACAAAATGTCGTTAGAAATAGGAGATCGATATCTTCAACTGAAAAATAAAGGAAGACAAAATTAGGCCAAAAATCATATCATTTAATAAAAATATCCATAACTTCTCGAAAATGTAGAAAAATAGCATCAAATCGGAAAAATCCACGAAAAATGTCCCTTGGAATTGGGAGATCGCTATCTTCAACTAAAAAAATAAGAGATGACAAAATTACGTTATAAAAATCATATCATTTAATATAAAGATTCATATTATTCAGAAATATAGAAAATAGACCGGAGCTCAAAAAATCCGCACAAATGTCCATTGGAACCGGGAGATTGCCATCTTCAAATTAAAAAAAGAGAAGACAAAATTAGGCCAAAAAATCATATCATTTCATTAAAAGATACATATCTTCCAGAAAATGTAGAAAAATAGTCACTGACTAAGAAAAATCTGTGAAAATGTCTGTTGAAATCAGGAGATCGCCATCTTCAACTGGAAAAATAAGAGAATACAAACTTAGGCTATTTGTAACGCCCCGCTTCCCAAGATACCTGAGAAGTACGAATCTGTCCCAAGTATTCCTAAAGCAGCGAGTGTTAAAAAGAAAGAGAAGGAAGAGAGTCTACAAGAAGAATAATGTAAGTCACTGTGCACATGATGGAAAGTACAAGTAATGCTCCAACACAGAAAATAAGAGATAATCATATGCAAGTCCAACATTCTTT
Organism: Scilla litardierei; assembly: GCA_030789695.1. Classification (NCBI taxonomy): domain Eukaryota; kingdom Viridiplantae; phylum Streptophyta; class Magnoliopsida; order Asparagales; family Asparagaceae; genus Scilla; species Scilla litardierei. The sequence continues at coordinate 90,179,281 of CM061131.1, read as the reverse complement.
ATGATTAACACAAAGGTACCTCTTTATTTACATCATCTCATCCTCAAATACAAAAGTAAAAAACAGAAGAAATCACAGAAAAATCCGCAAAACATAAAGGTCCACACCAGTTCAACTCATTCCCAAGACTACCCTTAAAACTAACAGAAGAGGCTGCCCGCTAAGGATTCCATCTCTACCACGAACTGAAAGCTAACTCCTGAGTCAGGCGTGATCTTGATGTACTGCTCTGAACCCTGGAAAAAGTAAATGGGACACGTCAATGCGTGACCAAGTTGGAAATCCTAACATCGTTAGGTATGGTCTAGTTTTAGAACTGTTCTTCCTAACTAGAGTCTGGTCACTTAACTGTAAACAGGTCTACTATTTACGTAGAAGGAACAAGTACTGTAAATAAAGTCGACAGAATTAACATGCATGAAAAGTAAACAACATCACATGCAGATATTGAAAAGTAAGAACTACAGAATTAAATAAGCGTGAAGTAAAGGCAGAAAATCATAGATATGCACATGATGCAAATGAATGGTTATAAATACAAATGCAACACCTAAGGGATCCCATCTATGCCATCTGTCTACAATGTGACTCATGGATTCTAGAGGGGGCTCCCATGAATTCAGGAGGTGGCCCCCCCCGATATTTCCGTGGCACACTTGTCTATGTAGCACGTACGTCCATGTCGTCTATCATACCACACATAGATTCAAGAGGTGGCGCCATGGATTCAGGAGGTGGCGTCCAGAATTTCCGTGGCACGCTGGTCCATGTGGCCCTTTGGTCTATGTGTTGCTAATTTCTGTTAAGCTACCATTCTTTCCATGAAAAATTTCACATACACTAAAACACCTTATGTTTCCAATTAACATATAACTCCATCATTCTTAATATGAAACACATCATGCTATGGAAGCATCTTGTCATAAAGTATGCTAATATGATAATAAGGAGCATAACATGGCATTTGTGTGACATAGTACAAGCATAACATTACATCCATAAGCATGAACTATTCTCATAACATAATTTACAACATGGATAACAACATTACATCCATAAGCATGAATAGCACCATTCTTAGCACCATAATTTTTACAAATTTTAGCATGATATTTATATGACAACTATAGAATTCTGCTTTAAATATGGACTCTGATATATCAGTCTAAAACATCTATCTAAGGCCATAATCTGGTCTAGTGCTAAACATAAAAGTTGTAGATGCATACGTTCTGTTTCCAAATTATCTAAGATTGTGTCATTTCGGGGGTCTGTAGAGAGAGTTATGAAATTTTTTCCACAATGTAGCAGAATCTGTCTAAAACTGACGCCATGGTAAGATCGTCTATTTACACATCCTACATTCAAAACTAGGCTCTACTTTCTTCAAAGAGTTGTAGTAAACTTCATGACCTTTTCAAAACATCTTGAATCATCCCATTTGAAGGTGTACAGATATGAATGTTTGAATCTACAGGACAGAACTGAAAATTTTATAGCATATCATTAACATAGATATTAAAGCATATTGACTGACTAACATGAAGCTACTAGTCATACTACCATTGTCATCCAAATAATTTAATATGATAATGATTTTAAAGCAAAAAATGAAGAATAATGGCAACATGGTCTACACTAACTTAGGATGTTACATGGTATATTTGGTAAACTATGCATACTTCCACTAAATAAAACATTACATCATAAGCATGAATACTAAACTTAGAATAACATGTCACTTTACTAGCATGTGGCTTAAACTACAATTCTACATCAAATTCCAACTTAAAATTAAATATGTGATGAAACTCTATAACCACGATCATAAAACTACATCCTAACTAGGATGTTAGAATTCCTAACACAAATATCTCCTTCTTAATTTCTTCGACCCTTCTTTTCCTTAAAGACCCCATCAATCCTCAAGCTTTCTTCTTCCATACCTTAATCTCCAATGGTGGATGTTAATAGAGGAATTAAATTAATGAGATGGTGGTGGAGTGGGAGGTGCAAATGGAGGAGACGGAGTTAGAAGAGGGGATGAGAACTTGAATTTTTTTCTACTTCTTTTTCGTTTTTGTTTTCCCAATTTCTTCTCTTTCATTCATCCTCTCATCCTTATCATCCCTTAATTCCCTCTTAGCTTGCCAAATGGAGACATGTAGGTGAAAATCAAAGAGGTGATGACACCTCTTAGGCTAGGTGTCTCCATTGGGAAATTTAGGGATTTCTATTTTCGAATAAATAGAAATACTCAACTAAAATACCCTTACTCACCAAATACCAAGTATACCATCTAAATACTCATCCATTTTATCCAAATGTGTTTAAAAATTATTTAAAAATAATTTGGTCATTAGAAAATTATGGAAAATTTATAAAAATACACAAAATATTTATACGTACAAATACGTCTAGAAATAGGTACATTATACCTGTATATACGAACACAGTATATTACATTCTACCCACCTTTAAAAAAAGGCCGTCCTCGGACTTTCTAAAGTTAAGGGTCTAACCGAAGGTTAAATGGATCTAAGGGTTGTCCCACCCATGAAATACAAACAACACTACGTATACTCTAACCACACATAGCTATATGTATTGCATATACGTACATACACTGCACATACACAACACTCAAGCAAATATATATACTCCATAGTATTCATACACCATATTTTCATACAAGTACTCCACATAGTTATACAAACATTTGTATATGTGACATATACACGCAATACACCAACACATCAAACACAAGCAATATTACTTACAAGTCCATATACACCACGATGAAGGAACCACAACACATACATACATACACATGCCTACATTCATATCACGTCATACATTCAATTATACCACACTCATACAATAGCCATACATGCACCTACTACATTCATATCATAGACATATGTATACATATGTACAAGCACAACCACCAAGTCACATAAGTAACATACAAACATAGATACATAATACAAGTATACATTCATACAGCTAGATATATGTATCACTCATATGATTTTATATACGTCATAACAAATGCACATACAACAAGAGACACACATAACAAACACATACATGGATACATCCATATATACCAATATTGTTAGTTCTTGGGTTCAAGACTAACGTTGTTTTGATGATGATCAATACATTATGTTAGTGTGCTAATCAATCTTATGTTTTAGTCTCAATTTATCTTAATGATTATATATTGATGAGATAAAGCATAATGCTTGGAGGATATTACAAGGGATATCTTAAAGACCTTCAAGAGTGATGGAGTGCTAAAGCTTAGAGCTTGATGAAGGGACGCTCATCAAGGGGTGCCAAAGCTTGGAGATTATTGGAAGCATCAAGGTATCATGAGCTTAAAGACTTAGACTCTAGGATATGCAATTTTTAATCCATGTAATTTCTATTACTTGCATTTCTCTTTTTGAGTCTAGGATTATTGTGATGCCTTGATAGATGGTCATACTCTCATGCATATGCATTTAACCATCTTAGTGAGCCTTAGGATTATCATAGATATTATCCCATTAGGTCCAGCTTGCCTTAAACTCTTACTGGAGTTTTTGGCTCTCCCTCAGTCGATTGATAAAGGCACAACAGTCGACTGGATGACATCCAGGCGCCTGGTCAGCATTCTACAACCGACTGGTACGCACAGCTCAAGTCAACATTTTTATTGACTCTTCTTGAGCTTTTCACCTCAGTCGATTGATATTCAACCTACAGTCGCCTGTGTTTCTACAGTCACTTGTGAACTACTCAACAGTCGTCTGTGCGCAACTTGCATTTTCTGGGCTTCATCCTAATTTCCAAGTCAGTAGACTGATGAAGTATTTACAGTCGCATGTAAATTTCAGTCGCCTGTGAAATGGTCAACATTCATCTGGAAAACGTAAGTGTGAAATGTGCATCTCTATCTCTTATTTTCATCCCCTAACAGTAGTCGCCTGATGAAGGATATACAGTCGATTGTCTGTAATACAGTTGCATGTCCTGGCTGAGATTACAGCCGTTGGGATTTTTCTAGCCGTTGAACAGTCGACTGTCACTTGTTCATCAATCAACTAGCTGTGCCTAAACTGCCAAAATCTAGCCGTTGCAGATTTCTTCCCTTTGGGTTTTGGCTGGTTTTATGGGTTCTTCTTAGCTTCCTTTATATAGAAGTTGGCTTCAGTTAGAACTTCTTGGTTAATATTGAATATATCTTTGTGAATCAATAGCCACTCCTAATCTCTCTCATTCTCTCATTAGAGCTTCAATCTTATGCTATTGCATCTAAGCTTTAGGGAATTTCTCCAAGGGATTTCAATCTCATTCCTTTTCTTGGATAACATCTTTCTTCTTTTAATTTCATACACTCAAGTGAGAAGTGTTAGGATTCATTCCTAGAAGAGAAAAAGATCATCAAGTGCAATTAAAGCCTTATCTCAAGCACTTGAGTTTCACTTGCATGCCTTCTTCTTCACATTGGTAAGATTATATCAAGGCTTATGTGAGTGTTATTTCATTTCCTTTTATGTTCGAAACCCCTAATTCTCTTTGTGGGAATTAGATACTCTCTTTGTGGGAGTTACTCTCTTTGTGGAAGTTTGGTGTCCTAGTGTAGGGCTAACCCTAATTCTCTGAGTGGGAATTAGGAATTCTCTATGAGGGAGTTTGACCCCTGTGTAGGGTTGGTTTAGTTCTTGTGTAGGATAAAATCTTCTGTGTGAGGTATCTCTGTGGGAAATTGTATTCACTTTTTTGTGTGGGAATTATAGTGAATATTTGTGTGGTGACATATCCACATTTTGGGGAATCAGGTTAAAATCCATGTGTTTGTGATTTTTGTTGTTGAGCACTATGTTTAATTTCCGCTGCTTATTGTGCTTTAATTAAGCACAATAATTAAAGTATCTGATTGTTGCTTTAATTAAGCACTATGTGTAGATATCTCTGCTGATTGTTGCTGCTTATTGTGCTTTAATTTCAGTAACTTTAATTAAGCACTTTGCTTGCCATTATATATTAAAACTACACATACTTCCATACAGAAATATCTATAGCATATACCTTACATATGCAACATATAGCACACATATAGAACCAATTATACCAACCCATGGATACTAATGTTCTAAACGGCATGAGGCGTGGCGTGGCGGCGAGGTCAAGCCTCAAGCCTTAGGAGCCTTGGCGGAGCCAAGACGTTTTTCAAGGCATGGCTTAAGGCGGCAAATGTGTGTATATATTATATAATATATAGAGAGGTAGACAGTAAACTATACTCCACTTAGATGGATTAGTTTCCAAATCCTACCAAATATATAGCCTTCCATCTACATTGAGATGTGTGCTTACTGCTTACAATTAACTAAAGTGTTACTTTACTAAAAAGCATGTGACCTCAATACGTCATCAATATCAAAGCAATCGATTAACACAATTGTTAAAGCTATTTGGATAATTGGATCTAAACGAAATTTGCTGATACTTGAAGGAACATTGATTTTTGCATGTTCTAGTTCAACATCTTGAATAAACTTTGTTCACAAGTGCTGTCTGCGAGCGAGATGAAAAGCCATAGGCCCCAAATCGAATGCGGGTGGCTACGAGATGAAAAGAAGCGTCTCAAATAATGAGAACGAGTCAGGTTCGGGTTCTCTTATCCCTATAATGCGGACCTGGGTGCTTTTTATTTAATTTTTAGGGTGTGCCTTATGTTTTGTGGCATGCCTTGTGTCGCCATGGCGCGCCATGGTGGTGTGCTGTCTCAAAGAGCCAACTTGGGCATTAACGGACGTGAGGGTGGAGCCTTGCCGCCATGGTGTGCCATGGCGTCACCGTGGTGATTTTTTTAGAACCTTATTGAATACATACCAACTACACCTATGTACACAATAGTGTATGCCGTAGAACATCACACATAGGTGACAATCTATCCACCTGGAAACGGGTTCTTGCTTAGACTTCTAAGGCCACTACCTACCTTATGACACGACTAGGGGTGGCAAAATGAGCCCGACCCGACCCGGCCCGACCCGAACCTGGCATCCTTAACTGGGTATGGGTAGGGGCCAATCCGGGTCAAGTTGAAAATGGGTTGACCCGACCCGACCCGGATAAAATCTGGGTCGGGTATGGGTTTGGCATGTAAACTCGGATGACCCGAATTCGACTCGGTTTACTTTTTCTATATATATAAAAATTTATATTATAACTTCAATACACAGTTGCAATGGTGGTTGTGTTTATACGATTTGAATTGTTGTCCTCTTCTTTAAGAGGTCTTGGATTCAATTCCCTTTTACATACAACTTTTTTGTTAATTTTATTACTTTCGTTAATAAAATGGTAACGTTAATTATACTTCCTTGCTGGCATCAGTACGGTTTAAGCGATGGGCTACTGAAAATTATGCAACACTTAATAAATTGTCGGTGGCTCTTAAAAAATAGATGGATATCGAAAGAGGAGCAATAGTGTATAAGTCAAATATTAACCCGACGGGTTAACTCGAACCCGACCCGGAAATTTTCCGGGTCACCTGAACCCGACCCGGATTTAATCCGGGTCGGGTCAAATCTGACCCGACCCGAAGCCGAACCCACCCGACCTGTTTGCCACCCCTAGACACGACTTTTCTCTATGGAGCATTACCCACGCTACCTAACGCATGCCGTAGTGTGGTGACCTGCATGGGCCGCCAAATGTGACACCCTGCTCCCCAGGATACCCGGGAAGTACGAATCCGTCCCAATTATTTCTAAAGCAGCAAGTGTTAAAAAGAAAGAGAAGGAAGAGAGTCTATAAGAAGAATAATGCAGGTCACTGCGCACATGCTGGGAAGTACAAGTAATGCTTCAACACAGAAATTATGAGACAGTCATATACAAGTCCAACATTCTTTATTATTAAAACAAAGGTACACTCTTTATTTACATCATCTATTCCTCAAATACAAAAGTGAAAAACAGAAGAAATCCCAGAAAAATTTCCAAAAAGACATAAAGGTCCACACCAGTACAACTCACTCCCTAAAGTACCCTAAGAACCAACCGAAGAGGCTGCCCTCTGAGGATTCCATCTCTATCACGAACTGACAACTAACTCCTGAGTCAGGCCTGATCTGGGTGTACTGCTTTGAAATCTGGAAAAAGTAAATGGGACACATCAACGCATGACCCAGTAGAAAATCCTAACATCTCTAGGTAATGTCTAATTTTAGAACTGTTCTTCCTTACTATGGTCTGGTTACTTAACTGTAAACAGGTCTACTATTTATGCATAAGGAACACGTACTGTAAATAAGGCCTACTGAATTAACATGTAGGGAAAGAAAAAGAACATCACTTGCAGATATTCAAAAGTAAAAGCTACAGAATTAAATAAGCATGAAGTAAAGGCAGACAATCACAGATATGCACATGATGCATATGAATGGTTTTGAATACAAATACAATACCTAAGGGATCCCATCTATGCCACAGTGCCTACAATGTGACTGATGGATTCTATAGGTGGCTCCAATGGATTTAGAAGGTGGCCCCGGCATTTCCGTGGCACGCTGGTCTATTTAGCACGTAGGTATATGTCGTCTATCATACCACACATAAATTAAAGAGGTGGTTCCTATGAATTCAGGAGGTGGCCTCTGTCATTTCTGTGGCATGCTGGTCAATGTGGCTCTTTGGTCTATGTGGTGTTAATTTCTGTTATGCTACCATTCTTTTCATGACAAATTTCACATACACAATAACATTTTATGTTTCCAATTAACATATTACTCCATCATTCCTAATATGAAACACATCATGCTATGGAAGCATCTTGTCATGAAGTATGCTAATATGAGAATAAGGAGCATAACATGGCATTTGTGTGACATAGTACAAGCATAACATTACATCCATAAGCATGAACTATTCTCATAACATAATTTACTACATGGATAACAACATTTCATCCATAAGCATGAATATCACATTCTTAGTACCATAATTTTCACGATCTTTAGCAAGCTATTTATATGACAACAACAGAATTCTGTTTTAAATCTGGACTCTGATATATATATCTAAAATAGCTATCTAAGGCCATAACCTGGTTTAGTGCTGAACATAAAAGTTGTAGATGCTTAAGTTCTGTTTCAAATTATCTAATATTGTGTCATTTGGGAGTCTGTAGAGTGACTTATGAATTTTTTTCCACATTATAGCAAAATCTGTCTAAAACTGAAACCATGGTAAAGTCGTCTATTTACACATTGCTACATTCAAAACTAGGCTCTGCTTTCTTCTAGAGAGTTGTATTTAACTTCATGACCTTTCCAAAACATCTTGAATCATCCCATTTGGAGGTTTACACTAGCAGATATGAATTTTTGAACTGAAAATTTTATAGCATATCATTAACATAGCTATTATAGCATATTGACTTACTAACATGAAGCTACTAGTCTTACTACCATTGCCATCCTAATAATTTGACATGATAATGATTTTAAATCTAAGAACAGAAGCATAATGGCAACATGATCTACACTAACATGGGATGTTACATGGTATATTTTGGCAAACTATGCATACTTCCACTAAATAAAACATTACATCATAAGCGTGCATACTAAACATTACATCATAAGCGTGCATACTAAACTTAACTTTACTAGTATATGGCTTAAACTACAATTCTACATCAAATTCCAACTTAAAATTAATTAGATGATGAAACTCTATAACCACAATCCTAAAACTACATCCTACCTAGGATGTTAGAACTCCTAACTCAAATATCTCCTTCTTAATTTCTTTGGCCCTTCTTCTCCTTGAAGACCCCATCAATCCTCAAGCTTTCTTCTTCCATACCTTAAGCTCCAATGGTGGATGTCAATATGGGGATTGAATTAAGGAGATGGAGGTGGATATGGTGGTGGAGTGGGAGGTGCAAAGGGAGGAAAGGGGAGAGAGAAGAAGGGATGAGAACTGGAATTTTTTCTTCTTCGTTTTCTTTTTATCTTTTTCCAATTTCTTCTCTTTTATTCATCCACTCATCCTCGTCATCCCTCAATTTCCTTTTAGCTTGCCAAATGGAGAGAGTTAGGTGAAAATCAAAGAGGTGATGACACCTCTTTGGCTAGGTGTCTCTAATAGGAAATTTAGGGATTTCTATTTTCAAATAAATAGAAATACTCCACTAAAATACCCTTACTCACCAAATACCAAGTATACCATCAAAATACTAATCAATTTAATCCAAATGATGTTTAAAATAATTATTTAAAAAAATTTGGTCATTAGAAAATTATGTGAAATTTATAAAAATACCTGAAAATTGCATAAGTACAAATACGTCTAGAAATTTGTACATTAAACCCTTATATACAAAAACAGGGTATTACATTCTATCCACCTTAAAAACAAAGTCCGTCCTCGGACTTTCTAAAGTTAAGGGTCTAACCGAAGGCTAAATGGATCTAAGGGTCGTCCCACCCACGAAATACTAACAACACTACACATACTCAAACCACACATAGCTATATGTATCGCATATATGTACATACACTGCACAAACACAACACTCAAGCAGATATATATATATACACCCTAGTATTCATACACCACATTTTCATACAAATACTCCACATAGTTATACAAACATATGTATACATGACATATACACGCAATACACCAACACATCGAACACAAGCAATATTACTAACAAGTCCATGTACACCACAATGAAGGAACCACAACACATATATACATACACATGCCTTCATTCTTATCACTTCATACATTCAATTATACCACACGCATACAATAGCCATACATGCACCTACTACATTCATATCATAGACATATGTACAATATGTACAAGCACAAACACCAAGTCACATAAGTAACATACATTCATAGATACATACATACAAATATACATTCATACAGCTAGATATATGTATCACTCATATGTATTTATATATATCGTCATAACAAATGCACATACAACAAGAGACATGCATAACGAACACACATATAGATACACCCACACATACCAATATACTCTATCTATGTATACATACAAAATCCTTACATATGCTTATATATTAAAACTACACATACTTCCATAAAGAAATATCTATAGCATATACCTTACATATGCAACATATAGCACACATATAGAACCAATCATACCAACCCATGAATACATACCAACTGCACCTATGTACACAGCAGTGTATGCCGTAGAATGTCACCATAGGTGACAATCTATCCACCTCGAACCAAGTTCTTGCTTAGCCTTATGTAGCGCTATATACAAATAATTTCTATGTCTTGTCTCTAAGGCGACTACCCACCTTAAGACACGACTATTCTCTGTGGAGCATTACCCGCATTACCTTATGCACGCCGTAGTGTGGTGACCTGCATGGGCCGCTAAATGTAACGTCCCGCTTCCCATGATACCCGTGAAGTACGAATCCATCCCAAATATTTCTAGAGCAGCGAGTGTTAAAAAGAAAGAGAAGAAAGAGAGTCTACAAGAAGAATAATGCAGGTCACTGCGCACATACTCCGAAGTGCTTCAACACAGAAAATAAGAGACAATCTTATACAAGTCCAACATTATCTATTATTAAAACAATGGTACCTCTTTATTTACATCATCTCATCCTCAAATACAAAAGTGAAAATCAAAAGAAATCCCAGAAAAATCCCCAAAAGACATAAAGGTCCACACCAGTACAACTCACTCCCTGGACAAGCCTAAGAACCAACTGAAGAGGCTGCCCTATGAGGATTCCATCTCTACCACAAACTGAAAGTTAATTCTAGAGTCATGCCTGATTTGGCTGAACTACTCTGAAACGTGGAAAAGTAAATAGGAAATATCAACGTGAGACCTAGTAGGAAATCCTAACATCGCTAGGTATGGTCTAGTTTTAGTACTGTTCTTCCTAACTAGGGTATGGTCACTTTACTGTAAACAGGTCTACTATTTATGCATAAGGAACAAGAACTGTAAATAAGGTCTATTGAATTAACATGCAGGGAAAGTAAACAACATCACATGCAAATATTGAAAAGTAAGAGCTACAGAATTAAATAAGCTTGAAGTAAAGGTAGACAATCACAGATATGCACATGATGCATATGAATGGTTATGAATACAAATGCAACACCTAAAGAATCCCATTTATAACAGCATGGCTACAATGTGACTCATGGATTCTAGAGGTGTTTCCCATGGATTCAGGAGGTGGCCCCAACATTTTTGTGGCACGCCGGTCTATGTAGCATGTAGGTCCATGGCGTCTATCATACCATAAATAGATTCAAAAGTTAGCCCCGATGGATTCAGGAGGTGGCATCTGGCATTTTCGTGGTATACTGGTCCATGTAGCACTTTGGTCTATGTGGTGTTAATTTCTGTTAAGCTATCATTCTTTTCATGACAAATTTCACATACACTATAACATCTTATGTTTCCAATTAATATATAACTCCATCATTCTTAATATGAAACACATCACGGTTTGGAAGCATCTTGTCATAAAGTATGCTAATATGAGAATAAGGAGCATAATATGGCATTTGTGTGACATAGTACAAGCATAACAACATGAACTATTCTCATAACATAATTTACCATATAGATAACAACATTACATCCATAAGCATGAATATCACCATTCTTAGCACCATAATTTTCACAAAACATTAGTTTGATATTTATGTGACAACTTCAGAATTCTGTTTTGAATCTGGACTCTGATATATCAGTCTAAAACAGCTATCTAAGGTCATAATCTGGTTTAGTGCTTAACATAAAAGTTGTAGATGCTTAAGTTCTGTTTCCAAATTATATTAGATTGTGTCATTTGGGGGTCTGTTGAGAGAGTTATGAAATTTTTCTCAAAATGTAGCAAAATCTGTTTAAAACTGACACCATGGTAAAATCGTCTGTTTACACATTCCTACAGTCAAAACTAGGTTCTGCTTCCTTTTAGAGAGTTGTAGTTAACTTCATGATCTTTTCAAAACATTTTGAATCATCCCATTTGGAGGTCTACATTAATAGATATGAATTTTTGAATCTACAGGACAAAACTGAAATTTTTACTGCATATAATTAACATAGTTATTAAAGCATATTGACTCACTAACATGAAGCTACTAGTCATACTACCATTGCCATCCTAATAATTTGACATGATAATGATTTTAAAGCTAAGAAAGAAAGCATAATGGCAACATGGTCTACACTAATATGGGATGTTACATGGTATATTTTGGCAAACTATGCATACTTCCATTAAATAAAACATTACATCATAAGCATGCATACTAAACTTAACATAACATGTCACTTTATTAGCATGGGGCTTAAACTACAATTCTACGTCAAATTCCAACTTAAAATTAACTAGGTGATGAAACTCTATAACCACAATCCTAAAACTACATCCTAACTAGGATGTTAGAACTCATACCTCAAATTTATCCTTCTTAATTTCTTTGGCACTTCTTCTCCTTGAAGACCCCATCAATCATCAAGCTTTCTTCTTCCATACCTTAAGCTCCAATGGTGGATGTCAATAGGGGGATTGAATTAATGAGATGGTGGTGGAGATATTGGTGGAGGGAAGGTGCAAAGGGAGGAGAGGGGAGAGAGAAGAGGGGATGCGAACTTGAATTTTCTACTTCTACTTCTTCTTTTTCTTTTTCCCAATTTCTTCTCTTTTATTCATCCCATCATCCTAGTCATCCTTTAATTCCCTCTTAGCTTGCCAAATGGAGTGGGTTAGGTGAAAATCAAAGAGGTGATGACACCTCTTAGGCTAGGTGTCTCCATTAGGAAATTTAGGGATTTCTATTTTCTAATAAATAGAAATACTCCACTAAAATACCCTACTCGCCAAATACCAAGTATACCATCTAAATACTCATCCATTTAATCCAAATGGTGTTTAAAAATTATTTAAAATAATTTGGTAATTAGAAGATTATGGAAAATTTATAAAAATATCCAAAAATTTCATACGTACAAATACGTCTAGAAATACGTACATTATACACGTATATAAGAAAACAAGGTATTACACTATAAAAATAATATTATTTTATAAAAAGTTATATATCTTCTATAAAATGTAGAAAATAGCACAGAGCTCACAAAAATACAAAAATGTTCGTTGGAACCGAAAGATCGTTATCATCAACTGAAAAATAAGAGTAGACAACTTTAGGCTATAAAAATCATATCATTTAATAAAAAGATCTATAACTTCTCGAAAATGTATAAAAAGCCCGTAGCTCAGAAAATCCGCTGTCATCTTCAACTGAAAAATAAAGGAAGACAAAATAAGGCCAAATATTTTATCATTTAATAAAAAGATACATAACTGCCATAAATGTAGAAAATAGCACTGAGCTCAGAAAAATCCGCATAAATGTCTGTTGGAACTGGGAGATCGCAATATTCAACTGGAAAAAAGAAGACAAAATTAGGCCAAAAAATCATATCATTTAATAAAAAATTCATATCTTCCAGAAAATGTAAAAAAGCCCAAAGCTAAGAAAAATACGCAAAAATATCCGATGGAACCGGAAGATCACCATATTCAACTAAAAAATATGAGAAGAGAAAATTAGGCTATAAAAATCTTGTCATTTAATAAAGAGATCCGTATCTTTAATAAAATGTAAAAAATACCTGGAGCTCAGAAAAATACGCAAAAATGTTCCTTGGAACTGGGAGATCACCATCTTCTAATAAAAAATAAGAGAATAAAAAATTATAATATAAAAGTCATATCATTTAATATAAAGATTTTATCTTCCAGAAAGTGTACAAAATGGCCCCGAGATTAGAAAAATCCGTAGAAATGTCCGTTGGAACCGGGATCGCCATCTTCAACTGAAAAATAAGAGAAAACAAAATTAGGCCAAAATATCATATCAATTAATAAAATGATACATATCTTCCAGAAGGTGAAAAATAGCCCGGAATTCAGAAAAATATGCAAAAATGTCTGTTGGAACCGGGAGATCACCATCTTCAACTGGAATATAGGAGAAGACAAAATTAGGCCAACAATCATATCATTTAATAAAAGATCGCCATCTTCAATTAGAAAATAAGAGAAGAAAATTTTAGGCTATAAAAATCATATCAATTAATAAAAAGATCCATATCTTTCATAAAATATAGAAAATAGCACCAAGCTCAGAAAATGATATATAAAAATCTTTTAGTTAAAGATGGCGGTATCCCGGTTACAATAGACATTTTTATAGATGAAGATGGCGACTTCCAGGTTTCGCATTTTGTCTTCTATTATATTTCAATTGAAGATGGTGATTTCTTGATTTCAACAGACATTTTTTGGCCTAATTTTGCATTCTCTGATATCATTTAACAAAATGATTCATATCTTCCAGAAAATGTGAAAATTAGCCTGGAGTTCAGAAAAATCCGCACAAATGTCTGTTGGAATCAGGAGAACGCCATCTTTAACCAAAATATAAGAGAATACAAAATAATGCCAAAAAATCATATCATATAATACAAAGAACGACATCATCAACTGGAAAAAAAGAGAAAACAAAATTTGGCAAAAAATCATATTATTTAATATAAAGATCATTATCTTCCAAAAAAACATAGAAAATAGCCCCGAGCTAAGACAAATACGCCAAATTTTCCGTTGGCAATGGGAGATCGCCATACTCAACTGAAAAATAAGAGAAGACAAAATTAGGCCATAAAATCATATCATTTAATATTAAAATCCATATCTTATAGAAAATGTAGAAAATAGCCTAGAGCTCCGAAAAATCTGCAAAAATGTCTGTTGGAACCAGGAGATCGCTATCTTCATTTGAAAAATAAGAGAAGACAAATTAGGCAATAAAAATCATATCATTTAATATAAAGATCCATATCTTACAGAAAATGTAGAAAATAGTCCAGACATCAGAAAATTCCGCAAAAATTTCCGTTGGAACTGGGAGATCGCCCTCTTCAACTGAAAAATAAAGGATGACAAACTTAGTCTATAAAAATCATATCATTTAATAAAAAGTTTCATATCTTCAATAAACTTAGAAAATAGTTCCAAGTTTAGAAAAATCCGCAACAAAGCCATTGAAACAGGGAGATCGACAACTTCAACTGAAAAATCAGAGAAGACAAAATTAGGCTCTAAAAATAATATCATTTAATATAAAGATTCACATCTTATAGTTAATTTAGGAAATAGCCCAGAGCTTAGAAAAATCCGTAAAAATGTCCGTTGGAACCGGGTGATCGCCATCTTCAATAAAAAAATAAAAAAGACAAAATTGGGCCTAAAATCGTATCATTTAATAAAAAGAACTATAACTTCCCGAAAATGTAGAAAATAGGACCGATCTCAGAAATAACCGCAAAAATATCAGTTGGAACCGGGAAATCACCATCTTCAACTGAAAAATAAGAGAAGACAAAATTAGGCTAAAAACTCATATCATTTAATATAAAAATCCATATCTTCTAAAAATTTAGAAAATAGTCCGAAGCTCAGAAAAATCCGCAAAAATGTTCGTTGGAACTGGAAGATCGCCATCTTCAACTAGAATATAAGAGAAGATAAAATTAGGCCAAAAATCATATCATTTAATAAAAAGATTGCCATTTTCAACTGGAAAAAAGAAAACACAAATTTAGGCTATAAAATCATTTCAATTAATAAAAAGATTCATATCTTTCATAAAATGTAGAAAATAGTACAAAGCTAAGAAAATGATATATGAAAATCTAATCAGTTGAAGATGGTGATATCTTGGTAACCACCGACATTTTTAAAGTTTAACGTGGCGATTTCCCAGTTTCGAATTTTTTCTTCTCTTATTACAGTTGAAGATCGCCATCTTCAACTGAAAAATAAAAGAAGACAAAATTAGGCTATAAAAATCATAAGATTTAATATAAAGATTCATATATTACAGAAAGTGTATAAAAATTATGCTATAAAAATCCTGCAAAAATGTCCGTTGAAACCAGGAGATCGCCATTTTCAATAGAAAAAAATAAGAGAAGACAAAATCAGGCCAAAAAATCATACCATTTAATAAAAAGATCCATATCTTCGAGAAAATCTAGAAAAATAATACTGGGCTCAAAAAAATCCGCAAAAATGTCCGTTAGAATTGAAAATCGCCATCTTCAACTGAAAAATAAGAGAAGAAAAAATTAGACTACTAAAAGCATATCATTTGATAAAAATATCGATATATTCAATAAAATGAAGAAAATAACATTGAGTTTAGAAAATCAGCAAAAAATGTCCGTTGTAACCGGGAGATCTTCATCTTCAACTGAAAAATAAGGGAAAACAAAATTAGGCTATACAAATCCTATCATTTAATATAAAAATACATATCTTACAAAAAAATATAGAAAATAGCCCGTAGATCAGAAAAATCTGCAAAAATGTCCTTTGGAACCAAAAGATCGCCATCTTGATCTGAAAAATAAGAGACGACAAAATTAGGCTAAAGATCATATTATTTAATAAAAAGAAACATATCTTCCAGAAAATGTAGAAAATAACCCCGAGATGAAAGAAATCCGCAAAAATATCCTTTGAAACCGAGAGATCGCCATCTTCAATGAAAAAAATAAGAAAAGAGAAACTTAGGCTATAAAATCATATCATTTAATAAAAAGATTCTTATCATACAAAAAATAAGGAACATCCAGAGCTTATAAAAATCCGTAAAAATGTTTGTTAGAACTGTGAGATTGCCATCTTCAACGAAAAAGTAAATAAAGACAAAATGGCCAAAAAATCATATCAACTTTACGAAAAATGTAGAAAAATCGTCCCAGTACAGAAAAATCCACAAAAATGTCCGTTGGAACAGGCAGGTCGCCATACTTAACCGAATAATAAGAGAAGACAAAATTACGCTACAAAAATTATACTATTTAATAAAAAGATTCATATCTTCAGTAAAATGTGGAAAATAGATCTGAGCTTATCCGAAAAATGTTCGTTGGAACTGGTAGATCGCCATCTTTAACAGAAAAATAAGAGAAGACAAAATTCGGCAAAAAACATATCATTTAATAAAATGATCCATATTTTTTAGAAAATGTAGTACATAGCCCAGATCTCAGAAAAATACACCAAAATGCCCGTTGGAACTGGGAGATCATTATATTCAATTTAAAAAATAAGAGAATATAAAATTAGCTATAAAAATCATATCATTTAATATAAATATTCATATCTTATAGAAATTGAAGAAAATATCCTGTAGCTAATAAAAATCTGCAAAAATGTCGATTGGAACCGGGAGTTTACCATCATCAACAAAAAAATAAGCGAATACAAAATTAGGCCATAAAATCATATCATTTAATATAAATATCTTATTGAAATTGAAGAAAATATCCCGTAACTAATAAAAATCTGCAAAAATGTCGGTTTGAACCGAGAGTTTGCCATCATCAACAAAAAATAAGAGAAGACAAAATTAGGCCATAAAATCATATCATTTAATATAAATAGTCATATCTTACAGAAATTGTAGAAAATGGCCTCGAGTTTAGAAAAATCTGTAAAAATTTCTATTGAACCGAGAGATCGACATTTTCAACTAAAAATAATAAGAGAAGACAAAATTAGGCGATAAAAATCATATCATTGAATACAAAGATTCAGATGTTTAATAAAATGTAGAAAATAGTCTTGAGCTCAGAAAAATCCGCAAAAAATGTCCATTGGAACCGAAAGATCACCATCTTTAACGAAAAAATAAGAGAAGAAAAAATAAGGCCAAAAATCATTTCATTTAATAAAATGATTCATATCTTTTAGAAAATGTAGAAAATAGCCCAGATCTCAGAAAAATCCTGTAAAATTTCTGTTGGAACCGAAAGATTGACATCTTTAACTGAAAAATAAAAGTAGACAAAATTAGGCTATAAAAATTATATCATTTAATATAAAGATCCATGTCTTACAGAAAATGTAGAAAATTGCCTGGAGCTAAGAAAAATTCGTAACAAGGTCCGTTGGTATCGGGAGATCGCCATATTAAACGAAAAAAATAAGAGAAGACTAGGCCTCAAAATAATATTATTTAATAAAAAGATCCATATCGTCTAGAAAATATAGAAAATAGGGTCGATGTCAGAAACATCTGCAATAATGTCTGTTGGAAACAGGAGAAGCCATCTTCAATTGAAAAATAAGAGAAAACAACCTTAGGCTATAAAAATCACATCATTTAATAAAAAGATTCATATCTTCTATAAAATATAGAAACTAGCCCCCAGCTCAGAAATATGCAAAAATGTCTGTTTGAACTGGGAGATCGCTATCTTCAACTGAAAAATAATACAAGACAAACTTAGGCTATAAAATCATATCATTTAATAAAAAGAGCCATATGTTCCATAAAATGTAAAAAACAGCTCGAAACTCAGAAAAAATCCACAAAATGTCCGTTGGAACCGGGAGATCGCCATCTTTAATTGAAAATAAGAGAAGACAAAATTAAGCCAAAAAATCATATCCTTTAATAAAAAGATTCATATGTTTCATAAAATATAGAAAATAGCCTGGAGCTCTGAAAATCCGTAAAAATGTCCGTTGGAACCAGTAGATCGCCATCTTCAACTGAAAAAAAAAGAGAAAACAAAATTAGGCCAAAAATCATATCATTTAACAATAAAATACATATCTTACAAAAATGTAGAAAATAGTCCAAGCAAACAAAAAGTCCGCAAAAATTTTCATTGGAACCGGTAGATCGCCATCATCACCTGAAAAAATAAGAGAAGAAAAATGTAAGCTATAAAAATCATCTTAGGTAATAAAAAGATATATATCACTACAACAAAAATGGTCATTGACAACTTCTAAGCAAGGTTGTAATATGGGTCAAACAACTTTTTAACAAACATTTTTGTTGCGGGTCAAATCCACCTAATAATGATATTTATAAGAAGGGGAATCAAGGGTACGATGATTACATGTTAATTTCGTCTTAGTAGAGGCTAAATGCCGGATTCAAAATCGCTCGAAGGTCGCCGACCGCTTGGAAGAGTGGCCGATCTTCCTGCACAATGAGCAGCTCGTCAAAAAAGGCTGTGTTGATTGTCAACCCGTGGCCTCTCCGATGGTAAAGTCAGTATGCGACTTGTTAGAAAAAGGCGGGACACACTGGCCTTTCTTAGTATAGAGCGACCTAATGTGACGAGCTTGCATGGAAGGCACAGATATGTGGATGATATCCAGCATTGTGTGTAAATGAGAGTTTTTTATTTCTACCAACTAACCCCCTCGTTGATGGCTGGAGTGGGGTATTTATAGTGGGGAGAGTCGGTTGATCGTCGCTCAATTAGCTATCGCTTCTGCTTAGCTGGCTTCCAGTTGGCGCTTTGCTGGAGTATTAATGGGGATGCGATGGGTCTGCGAGAGAGTCAGAGATATTTTAGCACCGCCTTAATCGGGTATTAATGGGGATGCAACGGTGGCCATCGGTTCTCGTCTTTAACCTTGGACATTAATTGGAGGCGTAGGTGGCCCTGCGTCACTTAGTCAGAGATATTTATGGGCTGACTGGTCGTCGAGGGTTGCCCTTGGAGAAAGTCGAGCTTGGAGCCCAAGCTCGACGTCCATAGCTTCCTCCAGTCGACCCTCCTGTCTAAGTCATCAGAGCGAGCTTCATTGTGCCGGTCAATCTCTACACTTGGCTGGTGAGCTTCTAGCTTGACTAGTTAGGCGAGCCTCTCTCGATTTATAGGGCGAGCTTCCCGATCAGCCGGTGGAGCGGCGAGCTTCTCATTTGGGCTCGCTCTTGTTCTGGCTAGCCGGTAAGCTATTCACCTGGGCTTCAACTATTTGGGCCTTCATTTTTTGGGCCGACCATCAGGTCGTAACAATTGCCCCCGTCATTTAAGTTCGAACTGGGAAGCCCGGGTCAGCTCAGATGCCGTGTCACACCCATATTGGCTGAGGGCCGGTTGGCAGCATTAATTTGAATCGATTGACAAATCTTTTTAGGTCATCATGACGATTCGGGGATGGGGAGAATCGATGCGTCATTTTGCTCTGAGCGTGAAGCGTGGCCGGTCTGACCGAGGGGGAAGTTGAGGCACCCAACTCGCCCGAATCACACCACGTGGCCTGCCTCTAACAGCTGAGATTAGCTTCTTCATCGTATAAAAAGAGATGGAAGGCTATCGAGAGGGACTTTTCTACATCCTTTTTGAATATTCGTTTCCCCCATCTGTGTCAAGAGATTCTACCGCTGTCGTCGTCGCCATTGCCACATCGTTGTCGTCGAAGTTTCGTCCGTCTTTTCTTCTTCTTGGTATCCCCTCGACTTTTTCCATGGCATCAACCCCTTCTTCTGCTTCTGATTCTATTGTTGAGCTGATTTTCGGTGAGTTAGAGAGTAGCTGCACCGTGGAACCGGAGGAGCCAGATGAGTCTTGGCCGGAGGAGCTCCCTCTCTCTGAGGGTGACCTGGTCATCGAGCCTGCCATCACCTCGTCGTCATCGGCCTATAGGGACCATAAGAAAGGGAAACGATCTAGATCGTCCCCTAGGACCCCCGGTGGCCAACGAAGATTCTGCAGAGGTCCTGACAGAGATCTTAGCCATATCGACCCAGTCGACCTCCTTCGTCCCTCTCATTTTCTCCAAGTACATCAGGACGCCCAATTCTGTTCACCTCCCAGAGTTCTCCGAGTGGGTATGCTCCCCAAGGGATCATGAGGTCGTGGTCTATGCCCAGACCTTTGCCTTGGGCTCCGGTTCCCTCTCCAACCCTTTCTTCTCCTCGTCCTACACTTCCATGAACTCCCCCTCTTTCGACTGATGCCGAACTCCATCAGTTCCCTGGTTGGCTTCCCCGTCCTTTGCTTGGGTAGTGGCATAAGTCCGACCTTACCGTTGTTTTAGTATTTCTTCGAAGCCAAGCGCAAGGGGGCATACTACTAGGCAAGGGGGCTTGGGTAGTGGCATAAGTCCGGCCTCTTGTTCTCAATCTACTAGGCAAGATAAAAGATTGGACAGAGACGTTCGTCTTTGTCTTGACGCCCAAGGACCCATCTTTGAGTTCGAAATGGGGTCGCTGAATCCCTCGATGAATGATGAAGTGGTCCTCGGGGCGGCCGACCAAGAGAACTCCAAGATCTTGGAGGACATCTCCAAGAAAAGTAGGGACTTTAGGGCCTGGTTACGGATGAGCAGATAGTCAAGCACGTCTGGCTTGAAGGTAATCCGAGCTTCATGATCCAACCCTGATTTGCTCCCCCTGATCTGTTGTTTTTTTGTAGGTGCGGCCATGAGTCTCTCAAGGGAGGAGATGAAGAGGAAGGCCAAGGAGCAGGATGCCAAGGGCTTGGCCAATGTTGGCCAGAAGGGAGGCAAGGAGGGGGCAAGCTGTGCTCGGGCCGAGGAGGAGCGGAGCAAGAAGACAAGAGTGGAGGCCGTACCTTCCGCTCTTCTTTCCCGGATGAGCATGGTGGCATTGGACCCTCCTGTCAACCTCGACCCACCACAGGAGAAGCTGGTTGTCGCAACTGCTATGGCATCCCAGGGCCCGTCGGTCACCGTGACCGGTGCGACCCCTCCCATCTCGGTTGCACCCTTGGTTGTGCCACCGGATTCTTCAACCAGGTCAGCCCAGACCGATCAGGAGGCATCAGTTAATTGTTGGCCCTATGGATGCATGTCGTCGGGGCTAGGAACGCCCACCCATCCGAGCTACGAGATGGCACTTGATGTTTTCAAGCCGAAGGAGGCCGGGCTCCTCGCTCTTCCGATGGGGGAGATCGGTGCGCCGCTCTTCTCGGTGGGTGCCTGCGAATTGGTGTTTGAGGAGGCCAGGGTTGCGGCCTGCCTGGCCGAGAACAGCGTGCTGCCCAAGGATCGAGAGTCTTTGGCGAATGTTCATGCGGAGAGGAGCAGTGATACGGCCGTTTGGCTCAACATGCAGGTTCTTCTAACTCAGGATACCGCTTTTCTCAGAAGATGCATGCTCATGTCCCTTACTCCTTTTGTGTAGATGGCCGCGGTGTTGGTGTCCCTCCAACGTCACTCCACGGTGTCGAGCAGGGCCGAGGGCGCCCTTGCGAGGAAGGAGGCCGAGCTGGAGACCGTGAAGGAGGCCGAGCTGGAGACCGTGAAGGAGGCCGAGGAGAAGAAAAAGGCCCTGGATGACAAGCTGGTGACTCTTTGGAGTTATTATGAGGTCCAGAAGGAAACGATCTCCGAGTTGGACAAAGCTAGAGATGAGGCCGAGCAGAAGGCCTAGGTCAAAGAAGGTCAGAGGGTCGCCGTTGAGAATACCCTTACCAGGGAGAGGGAGGTCAGCTGGAAGAGGATCACCAAGCTCGAGAGACGGGTGGAGGAGATGGAGAAGATCGACCTCGAGGCAATCAAGTTGGAGGCCATCAGCCGATACCAGCTCCAGGAGTTCGTTCTGCTTTGGCAAAGACCAGGGCCGAGGGCTTTGAGGAGGGCCTAGAGATGGACTTTGAGACATTCAAGAAGGAGATGGTGAAGCACTAACCCACTTGGAGATCGAATTTTCCCGGTTATCGATGGTCTTTGACAATGAGGGGGAGGCTTCCACTCTGGCTGGCGACGAGCGGGGGCTGCGGAGGCGTAGTTGGGGAGGGCGAGCTATCGATGTCGGGACGGTGTTATGGCCAAACTTATCCTTTCATTTTTTGTTTTGATTTAGGTCCGGAGGACTTTTTGTAAGAATGATGTGTAATCAGAGTGACAATTTAAATGAAAAATTTGTCGTTTATTATCGTACACCTTGTCCCTCCCTATGTATGCCCCCAATATTCGGTGTGGACAAGCTTCGGGTCGAGGAAAGGCAGAATGTTGAGTAGACTCTCTAGAAAAATTTTGCAGAGATCTTACTCGTGCAATTAGGCTGGCGATGCCCCTTATTGGAGAGCGTTGGTCGTCCTAGACTGAGTAGTGGTCTGACATCAAGGGTGACACACAGTAGCAGAGCCTCGACAGGGAGAGGACACAGTCCGAAGAGCTCTGGGTGACCTATCGGGGGTGTGGCTCAGAAGCCTGCCCTAGATCTTTGGAAGGGTAGGGGCACAGTTTGAAAGACTGCCCCGGTCCTTCGGTGACCTATCGAGGCACAGCTCAGAAGCTTGCACCGGATATTAGAAGGGTAGGGGCATAGCTCGGAAGCCTGCCCTAGATCCTTCTTTGACCTATCGGGGGCACGGCTCAGAAGCCTGCCCCAGATCTTTGGAAGGGTAGGGATGCAGATCAGAAACCTACCCCATGTCCTTCGGCGAACAATCGGGGGCGCGGCTCGAAAGCCTACACCAATCTTTGGAAGGGTAAAGGCACAGATCGGAAGCCTGCCCTAGGTCCTTCGGCGACCTATCAGGGGCGCGGCTCAGAAGCATGCCCTGGATCTGTGGAAGGGTAGGGGCACAGCTCGAAAGCCTGCCCTAGGTCCTTCAGCGACATATCGAGGGCATGACTCGGAAGCATGCCTCGGATCTTTGGAAGGGTAGGGGCGCAGCTCGAAAGCTTGCCCCAGGTCCTTCGATGACCTATCAGAGGTGCAGCTCGGAACCCTGCCCTGGATCTTTGGAAGGGTAGGGGCGCATCTCGAAAGCCTGCCGGAGGTCCTTTGGTGACCTATCAGGGGCACGGCTCGGAAGCCTGCCCCAGGTCCTTCGACGACCTATCAGGAGCGTGGCTTGGAAGCATGTCTCGGGTCTTTGGAAGGGTAGGGGCATAGCTCGAAAGCTTGCCCCAGGTCCTTCGGTGGCCTATCAGGGGCACGGCTCGAAAGCCTGCTGCGGATATTTGTAAGGATAATGGCGCAGCTCGGAAACCTGCCACAGGTCCTTCGACAACCTATCAGGAGCGCAGCTCGAAAGCCTGCCGCGGATCTTTGGAAGGGTAGGCCTACTCCATGTCCTTCGGCGACCAATCTGGGGCACGGCTTGGAAGCATGCCCCGATCTTTGAAAGGGTAAGGGCACAGATCAGAAGCCTACCCTAGGTCCTTTGGCGACCTATCGGGGGCGCGGCTCAGAAGCATGCCCCAGATCTTTGGAAGGGTAGGGGAGCCGCTCGAAAGCATATCCCAGGTCCTTCAGCGACCTATCGGGAGGCGCGGCTTCGAAGCATGCCTCGGATCTTTGGAAGGGTAGGGGGCGCAACTCGGAAGCTTGCCCAGGTCCTTCGACGACCTATTAGGGGTGCGGCTCAGAACCCTACACCAGATCTTTGGAAGGGTAGGGGCGCAGCTCGGAAGCCTGCCACAGGTCCTTCGGCGACTTATCAGGGGCACGGCTCGGAAGCCTGCCCCAGGTCCTTCGGCGACCTATCAGGGGTGTGGCTTAGAAGCATGTCTCGGGTCTTTGGAAGGGTAGGGGCATAACTCGAAAGATTTCCCCAAGTCCTTTGGTGGCCTATCAGGTGCACGGCTCAGAATCGTGCCCCGGATATTTGTGAGGGTAAGGGCACAGCTCGAAATCCTGCCCCAGGTCCTTTGACGACCTATCTGGGATGCAGATCGAAAGCCTGCCCTGAATCTTTGGAAGGGTAGGAGCACAGCTCGAAAGCCTGCCCAGGTCCTTCGGCGACCTATCGAGGGCACGGCTCGAAAGCCTACCCTGGATCTTTGGAAGGGATAGGGCACAGCTCGGAAGCCTGCCCCAGGTCTTTCGGTGACCTATCGGGGGCACGGCTTGGAAGCCTATCTTGAATCTTTAGAAGGGTAGGGGTGTAGCTCAGAAGCCTGCCCCAGGTCCTTCGACGACCTATCGGGGGCGAGGTAGCTTTCTCCAAACGATCAAGCCAACCTACATTGAGGTACTCTGATTTAGGAGAGGAGCTGTAATTCAAATTGAGACAACACAAAAATAATTTAGGCCACAATTTATTGTTAATATTTGAGAAAGTGCTCGGCATTCTATGAGTGAGCTAACTCCTCGCCCTCCATTGTTGCTAACATGTATGTCGTCGGCCCTACAATGTCGGTTATTTTTTAGGGGCCTTTCCACTCTGTGGCGAGCTTTACTCGACGGGCGATCTCTGGTTTGAAGGTCGCATCTCTGACGACGAGGTCACCGACCCTGAAGCTCTGCTTCTTTATATGGGGAGTTATAGTACCGGGCCATCCTCTGGATGTGCTTGATGTGGTTTATCAGAGCCCGGTCCTTTACCTCGTCATTGAGCTCGATGTTGAGGTTGAGGCCTTCTAGATGTTGAAGTTCCTGAGCCAGAGGGATTCCTTACCGACCTGCACCGTAACGACGGCCTCTGCTCCATTGGCAAGCATGAAGGGGCTCTCACCGATCGCGACTTTATAGGTCGTGCAGTATGACCAAAGGATGCCGGGCAGCTTGTCAGGCCAGTATCCATGGGCACTGTCAACCTTCTTCTTCAGGGGCCCAAGGATGCATTTGTTTCCTGCTTCTGACATACCATTTCTTTATGGATGTGTCGCGGAGGCAAAGTGGAGGTTGACACCCCAGTCCGAGCAGAAGCTTCTGAAGTCCGAATAGTCGAACTGCTTCCTGTTGTGCGTCACTATAGAGTGGAGTATTCCAAAGTAGCATATAATGAACTTCCAGACGAAGCTCTTCATCTCCTTCCAGGTGATGCGCGCTAGTTGCTCTACCTCGATCCATTTGGTGAAGTAGTCAATGGTAGTGATGAGGTACTTCCTTCATCCTGACGCATGCGAAAATGGTCCAAGGATGTCGAGGCCCCATTTGGCGAACGAGACTGGGCCGATGATCGAAATCTGGTCCGCCGGCAGGGGCAGTGGTATGCTTGTAGAATCTTTGGGACTCCTCGCACCACTTGACATACTTGGTCGCATCGTCCAACTTGGTTGGTCAGTAATAGCCCTGACGGATTGCCTTATGTGCTATGGTGCAGCCGTCGTAATGATTACTGTAGAGACCCTCATATATCTTACAGACGACCTGCTCAGCTCTGGTGGGCCCGAGGCATTTCAAATAAGGCAAAACGTCATATCTCGTGCGACGCTTCCAATAAAGCTCGCCTCCGAAGATCACGAATATCAAGGCCTGTCTTTCCATCTTCTTTGCTTCTAGCCGATCTCCGGGCAAGGCCCCGGTATCCAAGTAGGCAATAATTGGGCTCATCCATGTTGTCTCCCGATCGACGCATAGCACCTTGCCTTCTTCAATACTTAGTATCAGCAGGTTCTCGACGTAGATGGCCTTTTCTATCTCAGCCGGAGAAGAAGGTGCCAATTTTAAGAGTGCGTCGGCCCAGAGATTGTTCGATCGGGGCAGATCCTGGATCTCTGCTCTTCTGAACTTTAGAAGCTCGGCCCAGATGCACTTTAGATAAAGCTTCATCAGGTCCTCCCTCGCTTCAAAGTTTCCTTGTATTTGTTAGACGATGAGCCTCGAGTCGCTAATCAGCATCACATTTGTCACCCCAATCGCTCGTAGAGCTTTAGCCCATTGAGGATGGCCTCGTACTCCGTCCCATTGTAGGTCACTGAAAAATTCAAGCAGAGTGCATACTCCAGCAAGCTCCCTTCGGGGGTCACTATCACGATGTCGGCTCCGCTCCTCGAGCCCGTGGCTGATCCATATACGTGGATGATCCATGCTTGCCCTCGGATCAGGTGGATGTTGATGGGGTGTCCTTGATGGCGGGCTTCTGTTGTTCTGTACCCTGTTGAACATCCGACGAAGCTCCAGTAATCTCTTCGACCATGCATTCTGCTACGAAGTCCATCAGTCCCTGACCCTTGATCGCTGCCCTGAGCTTGTAGACAATGTCAAACTCACTAAGTTCGATGCTCCAATTTAGCATCCAGTCCGATCTATCCAACCTCTTCAGATTCTTCTCGAGTGGTGAGTTGGTATAGACCAGGATGATGTGCACCTGGAAGTAGGGTCGGAGCTTCCTTGTCATCAAGGTTAAGCAGTAGATGAACTTCTATATAGGGCTATAGCGAGTTTCTGCCTTGCAGAGCACTCAGCTGGCATAGTAGACTGGCCTCTCGGTGCCACCATCTTCTTTGATTAGGACCGAGCTGACAGCCTCCTCGGTGGCAGCTAGATAGAGGCCAAGCCGCTCTCCTTCCTCTGGCTTCGTGAGGCACGGTGGGCGTTGCAGATAAGCTTTTAGCCCCCAAAACGCTTGGGCGCAAGAGTCGTCCCACTCGACTTTCTTCCTCGCCACTTTTCTTCATATTGAGGGTCTTCTGCAAGGCTTTAAATAATTGTAGGGACCTCTCGGCGAACTTTGACAGGAATCTCCCCAGTGTGACGATTCGTCCATTTGGCCTTTGTAAGTCTCTGATCATCCTCGGCTCGATCATGTTGATGAGGGTGGATATCTTGTCGGGGTTTGCCTCAATCCCTCGCTTGGTAATCATTACGCTTAAGAGAACGACGTCCTGACCGACGGGGGCTTCTGCTCTGATGCGGGCATTCTTCTTGTCTCAGGCTCCGTGACCTCCAGTCCTGTGACTTTCAGCAGCGAGATTTGGCCTAGGGGGATTTTGTACTCCCTGGGCCGCCTCTTGGGGGACTCATCGGCTCCCCTCTTGGAGCCTCTTCCTCATGGCGATGGTCAGCTGTCGTGGTCGAACAACATCTTCCTCGCCAAGCTACCATTATCAAGTGGCCGCTTCCTCTTCGAACTGGGGGAGCAGGACTCACATTGGGGGGGTCTAGGGGGCCTTCGAGCAGAGGGGGCCCCACGGGTCTGGCGGGGACCCAGTCTTCCATCAGCTTGGTGAAGGCCACGAAGTTTACATGGATGTTGCATGCCACATCCTGTATGACTTCCGCCGACCCCTCAAGGGGCAGATCCAGCAGGGGAGTCCTTCTGGGAGAACGAGGCCCCTCGACCAAGGGTGGCCTTAGAGTGTCTTTGATTAGTGCCGTGAGTCATCCGGGATTTCTTGGAGGTGGTGGTAGGGTGATGTCGGGCGACTTTCTATGGTGGGAATTGCGAAGAGTATGTATGGAGCCTGACATGGGTGTAACCCTTCGTTCCCACAGATGGCGCCAATTGTTGCAGGTCAAATCTGCCTAACAATGAGATTTATACAAAGGGGAATCAAGGGTACGGTTATTACAGGTTAATTGGGTCTTAGTAGAGGCTAAACACCGAATTCAAGATCACTCGAAGGTCGCCGACTGCTTGGAAGAGTGGCCGATGTTCTTGTACAACGAGTAGCTCATCAGAAAGACTGGGTTAGCTGTCAACATGTGGCCTCAGATGGTAAATTCAGTAAGCAACTTGTTAGAAGGAGGTGGGACATGCTGGCCGATCTCAGTGTAGAGCGACCAAACATGGCGAGCTTGCGTGGAAGGCACATATATGTGGACGATATCTAGCCTTGAGTGTAAATGAGAGTTTTCTTATTTCTACCAACCAAGCCCCTCGTTGATGGCAGGAGGGGGGTATTTATAGTGGGGAGAGTCGGTTGATCGCCGTCCAATTAACTGTCGCTTCTACTTAGCTGGGGTCCAGCTGGCATTTTTACAACTTCTATAAAACATTGTCTAACATCTATTACAACTTCTATAAAACGTTGCAGAAAATGTACAAAATTAAAAAAAATATGCGGTTGTAGATATTCTAAATCTCCCTGCAGTAGATGTACACATCCCGATGAACACACACACACACACACACATAATATTATTCAAACAACATTCATTGTTCATCGAGATAACACAGTTTTATTTCCTCATCTTTTTTCAAAAACTAAAGTGACATAATTTTTTTACAAAATTTGCATATCGTTGCTGATATCATACATCAGTCAACTAACTACATATGACAAAAAAGTATTGACATAGAGTTACAAAAACACATAGGGCTATGGTGAACACCACATTGTTCCTATCAGTCATGCCCCTTCGTCGTCGACCGACGGTGGTGGACGGAGCACAAGCTTCATCTCCCTATCAGTCATCCCCCTTCATCATCAACCTCCAAAACCCAGACGCAATTGTCCCCCATGGTGTACACACGAGCCGTCATGCTTGATACATGCATAGACCCTCTCAGACCCATGAAGAACGTCCGGTCTCTACAACCGTAAAAATTAGTTTTTGCATCACAACAAACATTTAATAAGTGTGTGTTTTTTGTGTGTGAAAACTTTATAAAAATAATTAGAAAAAGAACATAAACCATAAAAAGTAGTTTTTATACCTGTTGTCGCTACATATGATGTGCCATTCCTCCTTGCCTAACCCACATTCACTACCCAGGCTGCCCTTGCCCTCGCCTAACCCATATAATGTTAATACTTCATGTGCAACTAGCCGACATTGCTTATAAAAAGAAAGCGATTGTTTTTCAAAATCGTATTGGTTTTTAGTAATACAATCTCTTCCATCATTAAAATACTCACCACCATTCGAGTTTGGTGTGGGATCAATATGCAGATCAGTTGGGGAGGTTAATTTTCAATGCAATCTTTTGAAACTTAATCACCCCCAGGTCTATAAGCTGGTCATTGTCATTAGAAAAGGGGATGCATGTGTCTATGCATGTCTATGCATGTCTGTGCATATGTGAGATAGAGAAAGAGAGAGATTTACCTATTAGCACAGTACAAAAGGTAAATAACCAATAGACCTATTTGTCATTAAGAGGAATGATACCAGCCCTTTTACCATCTGAAAAGAATTGGTGGACCTTATTCTTCTTCGAGTGGCCTTTTTGATAAATAGCCTATCACTGGACAGCTGACTTGCCAGAACTAATGGGAGCTGCAAGTCCCAACCATTGAGCCACCATGGATTGCATCCCATCACACCCGAGTAGTGCCTTTGAATCATCAACAAAACATTTTTGATTAGGGATTAGCATATAGAAGTAACAGAAGTGGAAAGGGATAACTGGAAGGTGAATAAAAGTCTTTCAGATATTAAAAAATAATAAACATAAAAAAAGAAACAAAACAATTATCTAACCATATTTCATGTTTTATATACACAAGTCACATCAATTGACATCACACTTACAGACTTTTAAATAGCTAGTCGAAAGCTTTTTTGTCGACAAACTATCATTTTCAAATATTTACTATCACTATTGCAAATTATGTGCATATGAGTCAGAGCATAACATATACAATCATCATTGTCACTTATTCAGTGCTCTTTTTCTCCGTTTTTTTCAAAAAAAATTTCTAAACAATGTAATTGCATTTAACTTATTCCCATAGGTCTTAAGGCCAGCAAAATATCACAGTGTTGCAAAGTTGATTGGTAGAAAATGATCAAGTCGAGGGAAAACAGTTTTAAAACAACAATTCAGTATCTTCCATATGTGATTAAAATCCTAATCTTGTTGAGATACCTTTGTTCTAATAACGGTTCCATCCTCTAGATGCAAACTGGTAACAGATGATGAATCTTTTAAGAATTTGGTCTTGATTGAAGTAACTTTGGATGAAAAGCCATTATATGTACTTTTCATGTAAAAACCAAAGAATAAATGAGCCATGTCATACGATATCCTTGAAACATTAAATCATCTATTTAAAATGGATTCCTAATTATATCGCAAGTGCTTAAGTACATTCATAGTCTGCTCAATAACATGCATGTGCTACACAGAATGTGCAAGGGCATCAGCTAGAAAATAGTGATGTCCCAAGACTTGCACTGCATATGACAACTTAGTTATGCATGAAAGATCAATATATGGCATTCTAGAGCAATGGAAGAGCACTCGTTAAAGCATGAAAAGTTATCAGCCTAGGAAAAATTGAGTGAAGGTTGTGTAGAAGTATAAATCACAACCAAAATTTGGTTACACGACACCTATATCTTTTGAGGAAAGGAGAACACACAAATTTTACCACAAATTTTGCTTAAAAACATTCAGATAGGCTTCATAATATTTTTGGGATCAACAACTTGATGAAAATGAGAATGCAAATGCAAGAACTTCACAAAATAACCAAGCAATTCACAAAGCAAAACAACAAATACCTGACCACAATCCTCTACAAGCCCGAAAACCCCACAAGAATCTGCAAGCTCCATCCCGTGATAAGGGCGCCATGTATTGTCCTCATGGTGTACTCAAATCTCTAATACATCAGCCCAACAATTAAATCGAAAATTGAGTGAAGGTTGTGCAGAAGTATAAATCACACCCCAAATTTGGTTACGTGACACCTATACGTTTTGAAGAAAGGAAAACACACACATTTTACCACCAATTTTGCTTTAAACCATTCAAATAGACTTCATAATACTTTTGGGATCAACAACTTGATGAAACTGAGAATGCAAATGCAAAACTTCACAAAATAACCAAGCATTCACAAATCAAAACAACAAATACATGATCACAATCCTCCACAAGACCGAAACCCCACAAAAATTTGCAAGCTCGATCCTGCGATAAAAGCGCCATGTATTGTCCTCATGGTGTACTCAAATCTCTAATACATCAACCAAACAAATAAATCGAAAATGATTCTAGAGATTAAAAACAGTATAAACACACTGAGAGATTTAAAATAAACCGCATATCGGTCAATAATGTAAACGAATCTATGACTGAGAATAATCGATAGGGTCAGAAGGTGAAGGTAAACGACCCTCCGATCATGGTCGGAAGCCGACAGCCGAAATGGGTCTGAGGCAGCGTATTGATTCCAGCAACAAACATCATGGTATGAATAACTTTTGCCTTCTCGTCCTGCAAAATTCAAACAAAATTCCAATAAAAACAATCGAAAACAGAGAGAAAACAACTAGAGAACCCCATTTAACTAAAAAAGAATCAACTAGAGAAACCCATCTATCTCGTAAAATGTGTCGCGTAACGTAATTTCTTGTCATATATATTGATATAGAGCATGGTAGGACTTCCGGCACTACTTTTTTCGTCAAAAAATAAGTAAAGAAAGAAAGAAGTAATTAAAATAAACGAAAGTAGAGCATTAAAATTCTTCATGCTTGAAAAGAAAACAAGTCAACACAATATTAATCATGAATCTGATTCAATTACTTGTTAATTACGAATTTTCCAAAATCCAAATAAAAGCACATAATCATTAGCCTTATAGCATCATCAACCACAATTGATGTCCTAATTTGTAAGGATTCAGTTTGCTTAGGAAATTAAGTCCTAAATTCCTAAATCCTAATATATATCACCAAATGGAATTTGTAACAAAAGGTAAGCCTCGCATGGGTCTTTACGGTTGCAAATAATCCTACAAAGCCAACGATTGTTGATGACACGCTCTGTTTTTCATATAAGCATGCAATTAAAAATGCCAACTTTATAAACCATGATGATAAGCAGATGAAAAAAGCAAAGAATTTAAAAAAATAAAACCTCCAATCTGATTCATATCAAACCTACAATTCATAGTTGTGCAATTGAAAAATCAAAATTTTTCAGCTCTTCACCTTATTTATCACTGCCTTGTGCTAAGGAATATTTGAAAAAACAACTCCTTTCCGTGTTTTTCCACACACACACACACACACACACACACACAAGATTATCAAGCAAATTTGGCATTTAGGGTATGCTTCATTTGAATTTGGTGATAATGAAAGAAAATTCACTACACTCAAGCAACTTAGGAAGAACCCCTTTTGAAGAGAAAAATGGATAGACCTTTTCTCGTTGGAGAGCAAGGAGTCAAATCCATCAACAACGAAGTTGGACTTGTCATTAACCCTCTCTAATCTGCTTAACAGTGAGTGAAAAGCGCGCCATGGCCCCCACGGCTTCAAAGCAACCGACATGCTAGAGTTAGAACTCAAATGAGATCGATGAAACCTTAACCCAAAGTTTTTCTCAGCGGATGATCCTTGAGCGGCGTCAACGGCAACGAAGAAGCAAAACCCTCGATCGATCGCACGAAGAGGGAAGACGATGAAAATTTCTGGGTTTCGGTGATGGTGCTTAGTGTAAGAGAGGCCACTGCACTTCGAATCGCTCAAGCTATTGACGATCGCCTGAGGAGAGTGTGAGTTGTTGGATCTGGATCTAAGCCTAGATGGGGGTGAATATGCTAATAAAAATTCTCCTACAATCCACGAGAAATCACACGCAGTTATAATCATAGGCATAATAAAAAGTATGCAATCACAGAGTACGCGCAGATTTATCCTGATTCAATCGTCCCAACGACCTACGTCCAGTACCCAAGCAAATACTAGATTAATATGTTTCTTTGCACAACTACAATGAGTCCCGAGCTCCCACTCCTCACCTAGTCGTACCACACACCACCGGTGCAAAACACTATCAACCTAGTAAACACTCTATTTTGACTAGCTACAACTCTTCAAGACCCTCTTGTCTAGCCCCCACTAGACAAGTCCCCAAAAGTCACAAATAGGGTAAAGTTTCCCCTACGAAGATTAAGACACTACTACACAAAATAATAATAAAAGAGTTTAGAAAATCTCTGTTTGTGTAGCCGTCGTCGTCTTCATCAATCAGCGGGGGTCAGATCTGAATCTGACGTGATGTAGTCGTCGCGTCGCGTCCCATAGCACCCCCAAGATGTTGCAGCAGTGGATGCTCCTCTAATCAAAATCTTTTTTTTCAAATTCGAAAGTCTGAAATGATCATAGGGAATGGAGAGAGAGGCATTCGTCATTTATGGATATTAGCATGAAGTTTGTGCAGATCTAGTGTAGTGTATTTTTGAGGCATCCTAACAGACTGAAAGATTTGAACCTTGTTCCTACACGACCTGATCAATTCGATTAGGGACTCACCATCTATTTTCATTGTTCAACTGTTTGACAACATGAAAAAACCAACTGCCCTTCCCTGCCTTGGATAGATAGGGAAGGGCATAGGCCTTTGGTGTCCCTTCCAGTCAAGAATTGGGGCCTCGCCGAATAAAGAACAAGCATCTTATACTATGTATTTGCATAGATTTTTCATATGTACAGACTTCTACCGCGTGTACATTCCCATAATGATGGTGTTTCTCCAAAATAAAACTTTGTTGTTAAGCATCTTGGACTAACCACCCCTTAGAAGGTATTGTTAAAAGATCATCAATCCCGGTTCAAAAGGGATGCAAATTTATCCTAATCAACAGACTTTATCGAGAAAGATTACTTTTTAGGGCAAGAAGTTGATAGCGAGATCTCAAATCAACTTGTTGGTCCAAACAAATGTTTTTGTCTTGTCTTGACCAGTGCACTAATTTTTTGAATCCGATACCCACAGGGATAATCTCCCAGAACAACATTTTCTTTCAGACCCTTCAACCAATCAATACGACCCTGCAGAGCAGCTTTTGCTAAATCTCTAGCAGTTTCTTGAAAACTTGCTTCGGATATGAAACTTTGAGTATTCAAAGATGCCCTTGTTATTCTAAATAAAATGGCCCGATAATAGATAGATTTGTCTAAAGCATGCCATGCTCATTCCGCTCGCAACAATACGACTAATTCTCCAAGTAAAAAACATTTGACATTCCATCCTCTGAAATAAACAATTCTAATTCTATAAGGTTGAATAAAAAACCGATTAATCTTTTTTTATATAATTTCTATGCTTAGTGTGTGACTCGTTAGTTTTTTCTTTAGAGTTTAGAGTTGGGCTTCAAAAAAATGACCCCATTATGAACCTAATAACTATTCTAAAAACTAATAACCAACTTATTGCTTCGTATTGTTGAGCATTGTACAAGGACGCGATGTAGGAGTAACGCATTACCTTCTGGGTGGAATGCCACAACATGGGCATTCTTCTTAGCAAGAATTATTGCAGTAGGATAATGGCTAAGAGGATTTGAAAGGCATTATGGCATTAAGATTTCCAAGGTTTAGCCAAGGTTAAGATAATAGCTCAGGACCCCACTACTCATCGTATTTGGTTTGGTATTGCTACCGCACATGACTTTGAGAGTCATGATGATATTACTGAGGAACGTCTTTATCAGAACATTTTTTCTTCACAAATTCAAAGTAAATTGTTAATGGTTCCAATTTACCCTGAATTTTTCGGTCCGTGACCGGAAATATATTTTTCCTATTCTCAATAGAATAACAGGGAAGGGATATTTTTAAGCGATGTATATTTTGAGATAAAATCAATCGAAGAGAATAATATAACTAGATCCAGATCCAATAAAAAATAGGAATTTCTTTTTAAGAAAGGATAAGTACAATGGGATTCGAGATAAAAAAGTCCGAATTGTTTCTATTTTTGAATGGGATATTTACGAAATCGCCATGAATAGGATTAACCATTAATTCCATGATATTTTCATAAGATTCCTCTTTCTTATTCTTAAGCAAGCCCTCGAGATGGTTTAGTTGATCCATGATTTATGTTTCATCTTTCTTTTCCTTTTTGTTTGTTTTGAGAAAGATATCGATCAATTCCAATTCTTTCTTGTTCTATTTTTTCGACTCATGTAGATTCAATAGGATGAATTGCATCCTGATGATACTGAATCAGATCAATATTGTGCTCTTACATGTCATTATTGTGTGTGCTACTGAAGGAGCATGCATGCAAGAAGGAAGTTTGAGCTTGATGCAAATGGCTAAAATATTTCTGCTTTATATTATTATCAATCAAATAAAAACTTATTCTATGTATCAATTCTTTCATCTCCTACAACTGGTGAATCAAAAAAATTGAAAAATTGGATCTATGTCCAACGGATTACACCTACCAAAAAAAGTATTTTGTTTTGGTTTGGCTCGTAGTCACATATGAAATAGCTGATGGAATAAATTTAGCAAAACTTTTCACTCAAGATCTATTGCAGGAAAAGGATAATGTCTAACTTAGAGTTGTCAATTATATCCTTTATGGAAATGGAAAGTCAATTCGAGGAATTTATCACACAAGTATCAATTAGTTCGGACTTGCTTAGTATTGAATTGGGACCAATTCGTTAGGATTGGTTCTTGTTTGTATATCCTTATTCTATATTCTATCAAACTCCTATTTTATCGTTGTCGCGCAACTCCTTATTTTATGTAGGGGCCATAAATGTTTTAATCATATTTGTTGTTATGTTCATGAATTCCACGAAGCTGATTGGCAAAGAGGGTAAATCGGCCACATTAAGATTACCATCTGGGGAGGTCCGTTTGATATCCAAAAACTGCTTAGCAATAGTCGGACACGTGGGTAATGTTGGGGTGAACCAAAAAAGTTTGGGTCGAGCCGGATCGAAGTGTTGGTTAGGTAAGCGTCCTATAGTAAGAGTAGTAGTTATGAACCCTATAGACCATCCCCATGGGGACGGGGAAGGGAGAACCTCAATTGGTAGAAAAAAAACCCACAACCCCCTGGGGTTATCCTTCGCTTGGAAGAAGAAGTAGGAAAAGGCAATGCAATGGAGTTGGATCCTCATGTCGATCATATTGAATCAGTCTTTCTGCAGAGGGAAATGTTCTTATTGTAATATCCATAATTCTGATAAGAGCATATTCACCAAAATAGAATATTTTGGAAAAGTTCGGTTGGAAAAAATCTCCTATCATGCATAGATTTAAGTTTCGAAACACATTTTATTGTAATTTCACTTGGGGCAACATGGTCACACTCCATCAAAATTTGGATTTTTTATCACAATATATTCAATGAAAAATTGAAATAGGATAATTCTATATAGGAATATGTACATAAGAGAGAGATCTGGCTTGGTATCTGGAGAAAAAGGATCTTAGAGTGTCTAGGGTTGGGCTAGGAGGTCTCTTAACGCCTTCTTTTTTCTTCCCATCAGAGTTATTTCACAAAGACTT
Source organism: Scilla litardierei (assembly GCA_030789695.1). Lineage (NCBI taxonomy): Eukaryota > Viridiplantae > Streptophyta > Magnoliopsida > Asparagales > Asparagaceae > Scilla > Scilla litardierei. The sequence goes on along the minus strand of CM061131.1, from coordinate 90,142,484 downwards.
GCCATGATAAGGGAGAAGGGGTAACAAGCACACTTGAAGAGCACAGTACAACGGAGAGTTGTATGCTGCATTCGGGAAGGATGAATCGCTCCCGAAAAAGAACCTATTGATTCTCTCCCAATTGGTTGGATCGTAAGTGTAATGATTTACTTCACGGGCGAGGTCTCTGGTTCAAGTCCAGGATGGCCTAGCTGTGCCAAGGAAAATAATAGAAGAAGCATCTGACTCTTTCATGCATACTCCACTTGGCTCGGGGGGATATATATCAATTGGTAGAGCTCCGCTCTTGCAATTGGGTCATTGCGATTACGGGTTGGATGTCTAATTGTCCAGGCGGTAATGATAGTATCTTGTACCAGAACCGGTGGCTCACTTTTTCTAAGTAATGGGGAAGATGACCGAAACATGCCACTGAAAGACTCTACTAGACAAAAAGATGGGCTGTCAAGAACGTAGAGGAGGTAGGATGGGCAGTTGGTCAGATCTAGTATGGATTGTACATTGAGGATTGTTGGAGTCGGCGGCTCTGAACTGAATTCTGTCTGGTTAAAGAATCTCTTTCTAGTTGCTCTGGAACAATTAGGGGATTCTATGGAAGAAATACGAGGTTGTTGTGTATGGCATCGCCACTCCCTTTGGCAGCATCTACTAATTCGGAACTTAATTTGAAAGCCATATTTCGACCCGGACGTTTTCGGGATGCCCCTAATAACCAACGAATGGCAAGTGCTTTTCCTTGTGTAGATCATATTTCAATAGGAACCCACATTTTTTCAATATTGTCAAAGTATTAGTATTTTTTAAACAATTTACTTAATTACTTTTAGATTTCGGATCCATCTATATTGATTGACTGCCTCCATGATGTTGTTGCTAGCAAATACCGCAGTTTTAGTTTTGGATCTAAGGGAAGGAATTTACCCACCTATTCCAACCGGGGAGAACATGCCACTCTACAGGGTGATTCTGAAATTGCGGAGGCTTGGTCCGATCAAGCTGCTGAGTATTGGAAACAAGCATAGCGCTTACTCCAGGTAATTATATTGAAGCACATAATTGGTTAAAAATCACGAGGCGTTTCGAATAAAACCAGTCGTTATTCATTAAAATTGATTCTTGATCAATCAAATAAAATAGATCGTTACCATGATATGAGAAGGTACAATCAAGATTTCATTATAGCAGAACTTGCAGCCTTTGGATTGTGCTTGGATAAAAGCAATCTGAACTTGCGACAATGTGCTTTTGGCTAGCTTGATCAACTATGTGCAGCTCCTTGTTCGCACTAGGATTTATGTGTCAGTAAAGTGCTTGGCTTAGCTTCTCTCTCTCTCTCTCTCTCTTCAATTAAACAATCATGTACTTAGCTTTTGGCCCCTTCCTTCTTTATTAATCCTCTCACCTTTGATTCAATATACCTGCAAAAAAAACAATTAGTAAAGGAACCAATGTTGCGACAGGCTTGCAAATTTCATGGGTCAAATGTTGCAGCTACAATACTCCTCTTCAATGTTGCGGCTGCATTACTCCCTTCAATGTTGCGGCATGGGGTTGATGGCCCTACGTGATGGAGTCTACAATTGCAGCATGCACATGGGAGTTCATATGGTCAAAAATTGCATCTTGAGGGTTGAAGCTTGGTTCGGTAAGCTGCTCTGAAGGGGATATTGTGGCAATGCACCTCAGGATTCACAAGGTTGCTGCTGCACATGGAAGACTCAGAGATTACGACAGCTTGGGATAATTTGCTCGGGTTGGATGATGGAGAGAGCTTGATAGATAGATTGCGGCAATGGAGATAGCTAGGTGTTCTTTTGGCCTTGGGATATTTAGCAATGGGGGATTTTTGGTTTGAAGCTATGTGGTTCAAACCCTAAGGAGTATTTCAACAAGAACAAGGATTTGAAGCTTGGGAATTTTGTGTTGGCTGCATTGTTCCCCTCTTTGATGCTTGCTTTTTATAGGGAGCCCCTTAGGATTTTACGGCAAGAGGATCCCAAGAGTATGGGGATTTGATTGGGATTTTGTTTGATCTCCTTCCAATACAAATAGAATTAGAAATTTGAATGGGATTTGATTTGCAATGCTAATGGGATTTAGTATAGACACAAATAGATATGAACAAATCCAATGTGATTCTCACCATCTCACCCTATATTGGCCAAGTCCAATTTGCTATATGAATAGTAATTTCTCCATCTTCCAATTTTCTATGTGAATAGCAATTCCTCCATCACTTTGACTTAGTCATCGTTTGAGTATTTACGTCCTCGCTACTCATGCAAACACTTAACACACACATCAAATCGTTCACACATGTTTGTTATCATCAAACAAAAAGTTCTAGATCGTTGCATCCAACAATCTCCCCCTTTTGATGATGACAAACCAATACAAGATTTGAGAAATTACGATTCAAATTATGTCATCGTGATATGTGTGTGTGAAGTGTGAAGATATAGGATGTATGCAATATGCAACAAGTATGTCAATGATGTGCAAGCATACAAGCATGCAAACAATGGTGTTCAATAATTCAACATGTATGCATGCTTCCCCTTTATTCATGCCCCCTTGAACCAATATTCATATATTCAATAAGCACATTTTCATTATTATACGTTAATGCTCCCCTTGAACTAATATTCATATATGCAACATATAAGCAGTAATGCACACACCAAATCATTCAAATCTTTCTCAATATTTTCTCCCCCTTTTGTTATCATCAAAAGTGTATAAACGAAGTCTAATTCATGTCACATGCAAAAATAGAGTATTATAAATTACAACTAACACTTGCATGTAATTTTTCTTAAAATAAACACTCAAGTTCAATGAAAAGAGTAATGTAGACTTCTACACCATCGTGTAAGTGTGATGATTAAATAATTGAAGAACACAGGGGGAAACTCTAAAGAAACTCAACCAAAACCAATCCACATTTTCCATTAAACATGAAATCACCTAGGATTGATTTTCCCTATCTCATTAAAAATGAGTTCAATGTACCACACCCCAAAAACATAGCCTATATGGACTCTTAGATGTTGGGGTGGCATTGCTTGACGAGTATAACATTAATTCTAAAGATTACCCATAAAGTTTATGTTGGATACTCGTGGATAGTATACTTGCCATGAATTGTATCCATTTTCATACAAAGCAATATTCATTCATTTTTTTAATTCAATTCTTTCGAGCTCAATTTTTATCCCTGGAAAATACACATCACATCCCTTAGATTTTCAGTTATTATTCATCCTACATTCACTTTCCAATATTTTATAAAAGAATCTCCAATTGTGCAACAATATTCAGTACTAGTGGAAGTGAAAGTGTATGTGTAGAAATCATGTTATTCAATTTATTAACTATGTCATGGCTATTTAAAGGTACTAACATGTGCATGTAGCTATAACAATAATACATTGATTTCTACAAGGATATGAATGATATTCGTAAATATTACTTTAATGCTACAGAGGAAAAAGATATACATTAAGCACCATTTTTTTGCCTTTTGTCTTTTTCACCTTTTTTTTTCTTTATGAAGACCTAAACAAGCTAGAAAGCAAACAAACTAGCACACAAAATAAAAATCAAGTCAAGCACGCAAAACTAAAAAAATGATATGAAGGTATGCATTAAGTGCAAATTAGAAAAGTATACCTTCGCGTCGTCGCTTGGCTAAGTAACTAATAATGAAGCGTTCAATTTGTAGTTCCTCACTTATTCTCCATCTTACCTTTACGATAGATGTTATGTGTGACCTTGAAATCCAACAAGGTCCACTTATGTTAGTCATCTAAGATTTAGGAACCCATATTTGCTTGAATTTCTTATTCGTGTTCCTAAACTTACAATAATACGATGTATGGCCAACATAAGAACAAGTAAAGCACTTTGCATGCATATTTCCAACCTTTGTTGTTTCAATTTGAACTTTTCTGTATTTAGTCTTTTCAACATTTTTTAAACCATATCCTAGTCCTCGCCTATTATTGCCATACAGTTGATTTCCAAGAATAATGTCCAATGATTGTTTTCCAATTGAAAATTTCTTTAATGACAATTCTAGACTGGTGACTTTGGATTTCAATAAAGTATTTTCATTCACAACCAGAGTGCATTTATTGATAAAAGCTTTCTTGTTTTCCTCTTTCTTCGTTTCAAACTCAATCATTTTTTCTTTAAGCTCATTATTTAGCATGCACGCTTTTTCAATGAGCAATTTATTTTCAGTTTCAATCTTAATAAATTTTTCTTTATGCATGTTAATCTCTTTTAACAAAGAAGGACAAGTAAGACAATCAAATTTTTCAGGTGAGCTAGATTTTTTCTTCTTCAACATTGTAATGGTTGATTTGCATGCAACAATTTCTTCTTTCAGATTTTCAGTTTCTTTCAACATGTCACAATTTTATTTTTGCAATTCAAAACAACCATTCCTATAGTCATCTAAAGTAAGTTCTAGCTCATTAATCTCATCTTGCATTCCTTTACAAATATGTAAAAGTTCAGCTTTGATGCAAGATTTTACCTCATCATCTTTTGCCATCAGAGCAAGATTGATTCCAACTTCATGCTCCTCATTCTCATCTTCACTATCCATGTCCCATGTTCGCACCATAGCTTTTCCTTTCTTCTCTGCGACATTAGTCATTTCTTGTTTGCAATGCTTTGCATAGTGCCCCTTTTCCCGCATTTAAAGCATTCAACTATATTAGTAGTATTCTGTTCAGATGGATTTCTATCTGAATTAAAATTGTAAGAGCGAGTGCACCTTTTTTGTATTTCTTCTCTTCCTTGAGGAGTTCTGACGTATTTTCTGAAGTTTCTGACCATCAATGTTATCTCCCCTTCATCATTATCGCCATCTTTGCTAGCTTGAAGAGCTATTGGTTTTGGTTCCTTTTCCTTTGCCTCTAATTTCTCTCTAGCCTCTATATTCTGCAGCTCAAGCTCGTGGGACATTAAGTTGCCTATCAACCACTCTCATCTGTGATAGATCTTTTGCTTCTTGAATGGCAGTGACTTTAGGCTTGAATGAGCTTGGCAGCGCCCTTAAGATTTTCCTCACCTGCTCAAGGCTAGAGTATGGCTTACCAAGGGAGCTAGACTTGTAAACGATGTCCGTGAACCTCACAAACATATCTGATATGGACTCTGACGGAAGCATACTGAAGTTCTCGCACTCTGTGCTCAGCAAGGCAAGTCTAGACTCCTTCACTTATGACGTTCCCTCATGCTTCACCTCCAGCGTGTGCCATATTACATAAAGAGCATAAAGAGCATTCATAGATTTTCCATTTAAAGAGTAAAGTCTCCAATCAGCATCATCCCAATTTTCTTCTGGTTTAATTATTTCAGTGTCTTCAATTTTAATCATAGGTGGTTTATATCCATTTTCAACAATTTTTCACACTTTATAATCAACAGACATTAAGTAGATTTTCATCCTAGATTTCCAAATAGCATAATCTACTCCATTAAATTTTAGGGGTCATGATATGGACTGACGTTCAGAAAAAGCACAATCAATAGAGTTATTCATGGTCAAACTAGCCTAGATCATCTAACCTGCTCTGATACCACTTGTTGGATCTGCATCTTAGCCTAGAGGGTAGAGTGAATAGGCTAATAAAAATTCTCATGCAACCCACGAGAAATCACACGCAATTATAATCACAGGCAGAGTAAAAAGTATGCAATCACAGAGTACACGCAGATTAACCCTGGTTCGATCGCCCCAACGACCTACGTCTAGCACCCAAGCAAATAATAGATTAATATGTTTCTTTGCACAACTACAATAAGTACCGAGCTTTCACTCCTCACTTAGTCGTACCACACACCACCGGTGCAAAACACTATCAACCTAGTAAACGATCTATCTTGACTAGCTACAACTCGTCAAGACCCTCTTGTCTAGCCCCCACTAGACAAGTCCCTAAAAAGTCACAAATACGGTAAAGTTTCCACTACAAAGATCAAAACACTACTACACACAATAATGATAAGAGAGTTTAGAAAATCTCAGTTTGTGTAGCTGTTTTCATCTTCGTCAATCAGCGCAGGTCAGATCTGAATATGACGTGATGTAGCCGTCGCATGATGTCTCGTAGAAACCCCCAAGATGTTGCAGCAGTGGATGCTCCTCTAATAGGACTTGCGGCCTCTGGATGGTGCTTGGATGAAGGCAATCTGAACTTGCGGCAATGTGCTCTTGGCTAGCTTGATCAACTATGTTGTAGCTCCTTGTTTGCACTAGGATTTATGGGTCGGCAAGGTGCTTGGCTCTGCTTCTCTCTCTCTCTCTCTTCAATTAAACAATCTTGTACTTAGCGTTTGGCCCCTTCCTTCTTTCTTAATCCTCTCACCTTTGATTCAATGTGCCTGCAAAAAAACAATTAATAAAGAAACCAATGTTGCGACAGGCTTGCAAATTTCATGGGTCAAATGTTGCGACTGCAATACTTCCCTTTAATGTTGCGGCTGCATTGCTCCCTTCAATGTTGCGACATGGGGTTGATGGCCCTACATGATGGAATCTACAATTGCAGCTTGCACATGGGAGTTCAGCTGGTCAAAAATTGCATCTTGATGGTTGAAACTTGGTTCGGCAAGCTGCTCTTAAGGGGATGTTGCGGCAAAGCACCTCGGGATTTACAAGGTTGCTGCTGCACATGGAGGACTCAGGGATTGCAGCAGCTTGGGATAATTTGCTCGGGCTTGATGATGGAGAGAACTTGATAGATAGATTGCGTCAATAGAGATAGCTAGGTGTTCTTTTGGCCTTGGAATATTTAGCAATGGGGGATTTTTGGCTTGCAGCTATGTGGTTCAAACCCTAAGAAGTATTTCGGCAAGAACAAGAATTTGAAGCTTGGGAATTTTGTGTTGGCCTCATTGTTCCCCTCTTTGATGCTTGCTTTTTATAGGAGTCCCTTGGGGTTTTGGGGCAAGGAGGATCCCAAGAGTAGGGGGATTTGATTAGGATTTTGTTTGATCTCATTCCAATACAAATAGGATTAGGAATTCATTTGATTTGCAATGCTAATAGGATTTGGTATAGACACAAATAGATATGAACAAATCCAATGTGATTCTCTCTATCTCACCCCATATTGGTCCAAGTCCAATTTGTTGTATGAACAATAATTTTGCCATCTTCTAATATGCTATGTGAATAGCAATTCCTCCATCACTTTGACTTTGTCATCGTTTGGGTATTTACGTCCTCGCCACTCCTGCAAACACTTGACACACACATCAAATCGTTCACACACGTTTGTTAGTATCAAACAAGAAGTCCTAGATCGTTGCATCCAACATGAGTGTTGCCGATCGCTTGAGTAGAGCTCATGAAGAGGGCTCCAGATGGGCTTGGGGGAGAGGAGATTGCGAGCTATGGCTTGGAGGAGAGGAGATCGCGAGCTAGGACTTGGGGGAGAGGAGATCTCAAGCTATGGCTTGGGGGAGAGGAGATCGGAGCTAAGGCGAGATGGGAGAAACTTGCTAGAGTAACTTGCTAAGGCGAGATCGGAGCAACAGTTTGGATTACTGTCGGCCTAGTAGAGTAACTTGCTAGTGTTTTATTTTCCTCTCTCAAGATCTCAAAATTGTTGAAGATGTCTTACGTTCGCACTTTCTCCCCCTCTTCTACATAGTCAAACTCCCTATTGCTTTTAAATTAACATTTGTAAATAGAAAACGAGATTATTTGGAAAAAGCATTGACGACAAAGTACGTTGCGTATCTTTTTATAATGTTGCTAACTTATGGATCTGTCAATTACGGGCAACATGTAGCATTAGAAATTTTTTTCGTCTCATGCACAAATGAACCCACTTTCTTCTTTTTAAACCATTTCATATTAACTTATCATGACTATCAAAAAATGGCCGTGATAGAATTTTTTTCCTCCAACTTCATGTTCTAACCATATATTTTAGCCAAATAAAAAAATTGTTCATTAGCAATAATTAATGTTGTGGTGTCAAAATTAACATTTACAACTATTCACGAAAAAGATGTAATAACCATTTTTTACAATTATCCAAGAAAAAAGTTGTAATAAACATTTTTTACAACGTTCAGAGAAAAATAGTTGTGGTGTCAAAATTAACATTTACAACTTTTCACGAAAAAAGTTGTAATAAACATTTTTTACAACTATCCACGAAAAAAGAAGTAATAAACATTTTTTACAACTTTCAGAGAAAAAAGTTGTGGCGTCAAAATTAACATTTACAACTATTCACGGAAAAAGTGGTAATAACCATTTTTTACAACTATCCACGAAAAAAGTTGTAATAACCATTTTTACAACTATCCATGAAAAAAGTTGTAATAAACATTTTTTACAACTTTCAGAGGGGAAAAATTTGTGGTAAACATTTATTACAACTACCAAAATAGAAACATTGTCATATGAACGTTGTAAATGATTAGTTTGTTGTAGAGTATCTTCCCTAAAATGTAGAAAATAGCACCGACTTCAGAAAAATCCGCAAAAATATTAGTTGGAACCGGAAGATCGCCATCTTCAACTGAAAAATAAGAGAAGGCAAAATTAGGCCAAAAATCAAACCATTTAATAAAAGATCCATATCTTCCAGAAAATTTAGAAAATAGCCTCGTGGTCAGAGTAATCCTCAAAAATGTCCGTTGGAACTGGGAGAATGCCATCTTCAGCTGAAAAATAAGAAAAGACAAAATTTGGCCAAAATTCATATCATTTAATAAAAAGATTCATAACTTCCTGAAAATATAGAAAAATAGCTCCGAGCTCAGAAAAATCCGCAGAAATGTCTGTTGGAATAAGGAGATCTCCATCTTCAGCTGAAAAATAAGAGAAGACAAAATTATGCTATAAAAATCATATCATTTAATATAAATATCCATATCTTATTGATAATGTAAAAATAGCCCTGAGCTCAAAAAAACTGCACAAATGTAAATTGGAACTAGGAGATCGACATCTTCAACTGAAAAAGAGAAGACAAAATTGGGCCCAAAAATCATATCATTTAATTAAAATTTCCTTATCTTCAGAAAAGGTAGAAAAATAGTCCCAAGCTAAGAAAACTCCACAAAAATGTCTGTTGGAACGGGTGGATCGCTATCTTCAACTGAAAAAAATAAGAGAAGACAAATGTAAGCTATAAAAATCATATCATTTAATAAAAAGATTCTTATCTTTCATGAAATATAGAAAATAGCATCGAGCTCATAAAAATCCGTTAAAATGTCCGTTGGAACCGGTAGATCGCCATCGTCAACTGAAATATAAGAGAAGAAAAAATTAGGACAAACATAATATCAGTTTAATAAAAAGATACATATATTCTAGAAAATTTAGAAAATAGCCCCGAGGTCAGAATAATAAGCAAAAATGTCTGTTGGAACCGAGAGATCGTTATCTTCAACTGAAAAATAAGAGAAGACAAAATTAGACCATAAAATCATATCATTTTATATAAAGATCCATGTCTCCCAGAATACGTAGAAAATAGCCTCGAGCTCAGAAAAATCTGTAAAAATGTCCGTTGGAACCGAGAGATCGCCATCTTCGACTAAAAAATAAGAGAAGGCTAACGTAGGCTATAAAATCATATTATTTAATAAAAAGTTCTATATCTTTCATAAAATGTAGAAAATAGCATCGAGCTCAAAAAATATGCAAAAATGTCTGTTGCAACTGGGTGATTGCCATCTTCAACTTAAAAATGAGAATACAAAATTAGGCTATAAAAATACAATCATTTAATAAAAAGATATATAACTTCTCGAAAATGTAGAAAATAGCCTCAAGCTTAGAAAATCTTCAAAAATGTTCGTTAGAACAGGGAGATCACCATCTTCAACTGAAAAAATTAAAGAATAAAAATTAGGTCAAATTATCATAGCATTTAATAAAAATATCCATAACTTCCCGAAAATATAGAAAAATAGCCCCGAGCTCAGAAAAATCGGCAAAAATTTCCTTTGGAATCGGAAGATCGCCATTTTCAATTGAATAATAAGAGAAGAAAAAATTAGGTTATAAAAATCATATCATTTAATATAAAGATTCATATCATACAGAAAATGTAGAAAATAGCTCGGAGCTCAGAAAAATCCGAAAAAATGTCAGTTGGAACCAGGAGATGCCAACTTCAACTGAAAAATAAAAGAAAACAAAATTAGGCCAAAAATCATATCATCTAATAAAAAGATACATATCTACCATAAAATGTAGAAAATAGCATGGAGATTAGAAAAATCCACACAAATGTCCGTTGAAACCGGGAGATCGTAAAATTCAACTAAAAAGAGAAGGCAAATTAGGCCAAAAATCAAATCATTTAATAAACAGATTTATATCTTCCAGGAAATGTAGAAAAAAGCCCAAAGCGAAGAAAAATCCGCAAAATGTCCATTGGAACATGGAGATCGCCATCTTCAGCTGAAAAATATGAGAATACAATATTAGGCTATAAAAATATTATCATTTAATAAAGTCCATATCTTCAATTAAATAAAGAAAATAGCCTGGAGCTAAGAAAAATCCGTAAAAATGTCAGTTGGAACCTGGAGATCGCCATCTTCAACTGAAAAATAAGAGAAGAAAAAAATTAGGATATAAAAATAATATCATTTAAAATAAAGTTCGTATCTTTCAGAAAGTGTACAAAATAACCATGAGCTTCGAAAAATCTGCAAAAATGTCTGTTGGAACCGGAAAATCGCCATCTTGAACTGAAAAAAATCAGAGAAGACAAAATTAGGCCAAAATATTATATCATTTAATAAATGATACATATCTCCCAATAAAGTGGAAAATATCCCGAAGCTAAGAAAAATCTACAAAAAATGTCTGTTGGAACAGGGAGATCGCCATCTTTAACTGGATATATGAGAAGACAAAATTTGGCCAAAAAATCCTATCATTTAATAAAAAGACCACTATCTTCAACTAGAAAATAATAGAAGACAAATTTAGGCTATAAAAATCATTTCAAATAATAAAAAGATCCATATCTTTCATAAAATGTAGAAAATAGCACCAAGCTCAGAAGATGATAAATAAAATCTGATCAGTTGAAGATGGTGATATCCTGATTACAACAGACATTTTTTTATATGAAGATGGCAATTTCCTAGTTCCGAATTTTGTCTTCTCTTAAATTTCAATTGAAGACGGCAATTTCTCGGTTTCAACAGAAATTTTTGGCATAATTTTGTCTTCTCTGATATCATTTAATAAAATGTTCCATATCTTACAGAAAATATGAAAAATAGCACGGAGTTCAGAAAAATCTATAAAAATGTCCGTTGGACCAGGAGATCGCCATCTTCTGCCGAAATATAAGAGATAACAAAATAAGGCCCAAAAAAACCATATCATTCAATACAAAGATTGACAACATCAACTGGAAAATAAGAGAAGACAAAATTAGGCAACAAAAATCGTATCAATTAACATAAAGATCATTATGTTCCAAAAAAATATAGAATATAGCCCCGAACTCAGGAAAATATGCAAAAATTTCTGTTGGAACTGGGAGATCGTCGTCTTCAACTTAAAAATAAGAGAAGACACTAATAGGCAATAAAAATCATATCATTTAATATAAATATCTATATCTTACAGAAAATGCAGAAAATTGCCCGGAGCATAGAAAAATCTGCAAAAATGTCGGTTAAAACTAGGAGATTGCCATCTTTAACGAAAAAAATAAGAGAAGACAAAATTAGTGAAAAAATCATATCATTTATAAAAAATACATATATTCTAGAAAATATAGAAAAATAGCCCCGAGCTCAGAAAAATCCGCAAAAATGTTCGTTGGAACCAGGAGATCGCCATCTTTAACTGGAAAAATAAGAGAATTAGGCTACAAAAATCGTATCATTTAATAAAAAGATTTATGTCTTCAATAAAATGTAGAAAATAGCCCCGACCTCAGAAAAATCTGCAAAATTGTTTGTTGGAATCGAGAGATCGCTGTATTCAACTGAAAAATAAGAGAAGACAAACGTAGGCTATAAAAATTATATCATTTAATAAAAAAAGTACATATATTCAATAAAATTTAGAAAATATCCCCGAGGTAGAAAAATCCTCAAAAAATTCGGTTGGAAACGGGATATCACCATCTTCATTTGAAAATAAGAAAAGACAAACTTAGTCTATAAAAATCATATTATTTAATAAAATGAACCACATCTTCAATAAATTGTGGAAAATTTTTCCGAGCTCAGAAAAATCCGCAAAAATGTCTGTTGGAACCTGGAGTTCGCCATCTTCAAATAAAAAATAAGAGAAGAGAAAATTATGCCAAAAATCATATCATTTAATAAAAAGTTCCATAACTCCTCAAAAATGTAGAAAAATAGTTCCGAACTCAGAAAATCCTCAAAGATGTCCGTTGGAACCGAGAGATCACTATGTTCAATTTAACAATAAGAGAAGACAAAATATCACGTCATTAAATATAAAGATCCATATCTCCAATAAAATGTAAAAAAATAGTCACGAGCTCTGAAAACCGCAAAAATATCCATCGGGAGATCGTCATCTTCAACTGAAACAAAAGAGAAGACTAAATTTGGTTATAAAATCAATTATTTAATCTAAATATTCATATTTTACAGAAAATGTAGAAAATAGCCCGGAACTAAGAAGAATATGCAAAAATGTCTATTGGAACCGAAATATAGTCATCTTCATCTGAAAAGTAAGAGAAGACAAAATTAGGCCAAAATCATATAATTTAATAAAAAGATTCATATCTTCCAGAAAATGTAGAAAATAGCCTCAAGGTCAGAAAAAATCAGCAAAACCATCCGAATCGAGAGATTGTCATTTTCAACTTAAAAATAATTGAAGACAAACTTAGTCTATAAGCATCAAATTATTTAATTAAAAGATCCATATCTTCAATAAATTATAGAAAATAGCCTCGAGCTGAGAAAAATCCGCAAAAATGTCCATTGGAACCGAGAGATTGCCATCTTTATCTGAAAAATAAGAGAAGACAATTTACGCTATAAAATCATATCATTTAATTAAAAGATTCATATCTTTAAATAAAAATATGCAAAAATGTCTGTTGGAACCGGGAGATCGCCATCTTCAACAAAAAATAATAGAAGACAAAATCAGGCCAAAAAATCATATCATTTAATAATAAGATACATATCTTCCAGAAAAATGTATAAATGAGCACATGCTCAGAAAAATTCGCAAAAATGTCTGTTGGAACTGGGAGATGGTCATTTTCAACTAAAAAATAATAGAAAATATTAGGCCATAAAAATCATATCATTTAATAAAATGATCCATATCTTCAATAAAATCTAGAAAATAGCCATATGCTCAAAAAATCTGCAAAAATTTCCGTTGGAACAGGGAGATCGCCGTATTCAACTTAAAAATAAGAGAAGATAAAATTAGGCCATAAAAACCATATCATTTAATATAAAGATACATATTTCAATAAAATGTAGAAAATAGCTCGGAACACAGAAAAATCTGCAAAAAAGTCAGTTGGAACGGTTTCAACTCAAAAATAAGAGAAAACAAAATTGGGCCTTAAAATCATATCATTATTAATTGTACACTAAGGCCCTCCCCGCTGTTCAGAGTTACGAGGACACTGAGGCCCTCCCTGCTGAAGAATAGAGCGAGCTGTTGTTATATTAGTATTATTAATTGTACATGTTGTTTTCTGGTATGTTTACTTTCAGCAAATTGTGTGGCCATGCTAGGCCTTAATTACTTTGTGTACTTTGTTTTAAAAACACTAGTGTTAAAAGTGTAATGACTATTTATGCTGCTTCTGTGAAATTCACGTGCAGGGACCTGCTTTGCTAAAACAACGCTTATTGTGCTTAAGTCAAAGAAGAAAGGAAAATGTACATCTTCTTTGCTTTAAGCACTTGCGGACCTGCTCGCGTCCTCGCTCCCAAGTATAATGGGAAGCGGGGCGTGACAACCCCCCTCTAGGCTATGATCCAAATCCAACTGGCTGTAGTTTTAGCATTGTTCTTCGTTTGCCTACTAATAAATGTGTACATGATCGCTTCCAAATTAAACCTTGGGGCCGCTGGTTGATATTGTTGCTGTGGTGGTCTATTGTTGTACCCCGGCGGTATGTAAGACATAGATGGCCTAAACCCATACTATTGTTGCTGAGGAGGTGGCCCTTGTAGTTGAGGAGGTGGTTGTGGTGGCCTTTGTTGCTTTGGAGGTTGCAATGCTCCATTGGGGTTGTCGTAGGAAAGTCCGGGATGATTTCTCTCTGTCGGATTTTGAAATTGATTTCTCCCCTCTCCTCCCATATAATGCACTTGCTCCGCTGGTACATTTGTTCCTTCGCAGGACACTTCTATTGGGGCGTAACCTTGCTCGGTGTAGTCTTCATGAGTAGTATATACCAGAGCTCTAGGAGTGAGAGGAATAGCACATAAAGATCCATATTTTCCAGAAAATGTCAAAAATAACACGTAGCTCAGAAAAATACGCAAAAATATTCGTTGGAACTGGGGATTGTCATTTGCAATATGAAAATAAGAGAAGACACAATTAGGCCAAAAAATCATATCATTTAATTAAACGATCTATATCCTCCAGAAAATATGGAAATTAGCCGGGAGCTAAGAAAAATTCGAAAAAATATAGGTTGAAATTGGGAGTCGCCATCTTCAACTAAAAAATTAGAGAAGACAAAATTAGGACAAAAAATCTTCTAATTTAATAAAAAGATATATCTTTTAGAAAATGCAGAAAATAACCATGATCTCAGAAAAATCCACAAAAATAAATGTCTGTTGGAGCCGGGACATCACCATCTTCAAATTAAAAATAAGAGAATGCAGAATTAGGCTATAAAAATCATTTCATTTAATATAAAGATTCATATCTTATAGAATATTTAGTAAAGGCCCGGAGTTCAGTAAAATCATCAAAAATATCCGTTGGAACTGGGAGATCGTAATTTTCAACAGAAAAAATAAGAGAAGACAAAATTAGGCCAAAAATCATATATTTAATCAAAAGACCATTATCTTCCAGAAAATGTAGAAAAATAGTCCCGAACTAAGAAAAATTTGAGAAAATGTCCCTTGGAACCGGGAGATCGCGATCTTCATTTGAAAAGAATAAGCGAAGACAGACTTATGCTAAAATCATATCATTTAATGAAAAGATCCATTTCTTACATGAAATGTAGAAAATAGCTCCGAGCTCAAAAGAATCCGCAAAAATGTCCATTGGTACCTGAAGATCGCTATCTTCAACTGAAAATAAGAGGACAAATATTGCCAAAAATCATATCATTTAACAAATATATCCATGTCTTTTAGAAAATGTAGAAAATAGTCTCGACGTCTGAAAAATCTACAAAAATGTCCGTTGGAACCGTGAGATCGCCATTTTCAACTGAAAAATAAGAGAAGACAAACTTAGTCTATGAAAGCCACTTCATTTAATAAAAAGATCCATAAAATGTCCGTTGGAACCGGGAGATTGCCATCTTCAACAGAAAAATAAAAGAAGATAACTTAGGCTAATATCATTTAATAAAAAGATCCATATCTCTAATAAAATGTAGAAAAAACCCCCGAGCTCAGAATAATTCCTAAAAGTCTGTTGGAGTCGGAAGATAACCATATTCAACTAAAAAATAAAAGAAGACAAAATTAGGCTATAAATTCATAAGATTTAATATAAAGATTCATATCTTACAAAAAAAGTAGAAAATAGAGCAGAGCTCAGAAAAATCCCGCAAAAATGTCTGTTGAAACCTGGAGATCGCCATCTTCAACAAGAAAAATAAGAGAAGAAATTAGGCCCAAAAATCATATCATTTAATAAAAAGATTGATATCTTCGAAAAAATGCAGAAAATATCCACGAGCTCATAAAAATCCGTAAAAATGTCCGTTGGAATAGGAAGATCGTCATCTTAAACTGAAAAAAATAAGAGAATACAAAATTAGACTTCAAAAAGCATATCATTTGATAAAAATATCCGTACATTCCATAAAATGAAGAAAATAACACCTAGCTTAGAAAAATCAGCAAAAATATCTGTATGATCGGGAGATTGCCATCTTCAATAGAAAAATAAGGGAAGACAAAATTAGGCTATGAAAATTCTATCATTATATATAAAGATACATGTCTTACTGAAAATATAGAAAATAGCCCGTAAATAAGAAAAATCCGCAAAAATGTCCATTGGAACCGGGAGATCGACATCTTCTTCTGAAAAATAAGAGAAGAAAAAATTAGCCCAAAAATCATATGATTTAATAAAAAGAAACATATTTTCTAGAAAATGTAGAAAATAACCACGATGTCAGAAAATCCGCAAAAATATCATTTGGAACCGGAAGATCGCCATCTTTAGCTGAAAAATAAGGGAAGACAATTTTAGGCTCAAAAATCATATCATTTAATAAAAAGATTCATATCTTTTAAAAAATGTAGAAAACAGTCCTGAGCTCAGAAAAATCCGTAAAAATTCTGTTTGTGTTATGAATCAACTACTGGGGGAGGAGCCCCCAGCTCTTTATTTATAGGCAATTGGGGAGAATAAAAATATGGGCTATAATGATATGGGCCTATCTCTAGGATAGCCCAGAATTTCAACCAACTACGGTTAAATAACTGTTCACAACACTCCCCCTTATCCAGCCATAGGTGTGGACTCTGCTCGTGAATAATTCAGGATTTTGAGCGTAGGAGAGTCTCACATGGGGTGGTACTTCAGGATCCCGAGTTGGTGAGATTTGCCTCGTTAAAACCTTTAGCTATGGAAAACCCAGTGAGAAAAACCATAGTTAAGGAAAAAGAGTACAAACTCTACCTAACTCCCCCTGATCTGCACAAGCTCTCAAGCTTTCAGATCTCTTAGGCATCTTATTCCAATCCTATGTACAAGCTTCCTAAAAGTGGCAGTAGGAAGGGCTTTAGTGAACAAGTCTGCCAAATTGTCACATGATTGCACTTGTCTGATGTCGATCTTGCCATCTCTCTATAGCTCGTGCGTCCAGAAGAACTTTGGTAAAATGTTCTTTGTTCTGTCGCCTTTGATGAAGCCACCTCGTAACTGAGCAATGCAAGCAGCATTGTCCTCGAACATTGTAGTAGGTTCGAGATCTTCAGTCTTCAGTCCGGTCGTAGACATGATATGGTGGACAACTGAGCGTAGCCATACCCATCCTCTGCTTGCTTCATGGATGGTAATGATATCTGAGTGATTGGATGAGGTTGCCGTCAAGGTTTGCTTGATGGATCTCCAGGAAATGGTTGTCCCTCCGTAGGTAAACACGTACCCAGTCTGTGACTTTGCTTTGTGGGGATCAGACATGTAACTTGCATCAGCATAACCAGCAAGTGTAGAGGATAATCCATTTTTGTAGAAGAGTCCCAAATCTGTAAATCCTTGGAGGTAGCGCAGAAGGTGCTTAACTCCGGTCCAGTGGCGCTGTGTGGGCGATGCACTGTATCTGGCTAGCAAATTTACTGTGAACGCTATGTCGGGACGCGTGCAGTTTGCCAGATGTAGTAGTGCTCCGATGGCACTCAGATAAGGGACTTCTGGACCAAGTATATACTCCCCCTCTTCCAGCGGCCGGAAAGGGTCTTTATGTGCATCCATAGATCGTACCACCATAGGTGTACTTAGTGGATGGCATTGGTTCATATGGAATCATTGCAACATTTTCTTCGTGTATGTGGTTTGATGTATAAGGATTCCATCTTTTAGATGTTCAATCTGTAAGCCAAGGCAGAATTTCGTTTTGCCTAGGTCTTTCATTTCAAATTCTTTTGTTAGGCTTACAGATATATTGACGATCTCTTCAGGAGATCCAATGAGATTTAGATCGTCTATGTAGGCAGCAATTATTACGAATCCTTTTCCCTTTGTTCTTATGAAGATACAAGGGCAGACTTCATTGTTCGTGAATCCTTGTTGAACAAGGAATTCACTGAGTCTGTTATACCACATTCTTCCTGATTGTTTGAGACCATACAATGATCTTTGTAGCTTAACAGAGTAGACGTCCCGAGGTCTATCTTTTAGTTTAGCAGGCATAGAAAAGCCATCAGGAAGTTTCATGTATATCTTCTTATCGAGATTGCCGTATAGATACGCAGTCACAACATCCATTAGCTGTAATCTAGGCCTTACTTTGCTGTTAAGCTTATCAGGAATCTAAAGGTGATCGCATCCATGACCGGGGAGTATGTCTCGCATAATCAATACCCGGTCTTTGGAAATATCCTTGTGCTACAAGTCTAGCTTTGTAGCATGTGATCTCATTATTTTCATTTCTTTTTCTTATGAATACCCATTTGTATCCCACAGGTTTGACACCGGTAGGTGTCTGGACTATTTGCCCAAAGATTTTGCGTTTCTAAAGCGAGTCCAGCTCGGCTTCTATTGCCTGATTCCACTTTGGCCAGTCATTTCTACGTTTGCATTTAGCAACGGAATGTGGATCATAATCATCGTCGCTTCCGACGACGTGAATAGAAATGTGAAACGCGAAGTCATCGTCGACGACTGTACTCTTTCTGTCCAATACCTCCCCTGTACGTACATAATTTAATGATATTTCAGTTTTTCCCGGCAGTTCCTCTGCAGTGGATTCCGGGAGGGGAGAGGGTATGGACACGAGCTCGTTTCTCTGTGGGGGTATCGTCCCAAGGTCTCCAGATATTTTTCTTTTTCTTTGATTATTATCCTTGGAGCCTGTTGGTCTGCCTCTCTTCTGTTGAGGTGCAACCACCTCTGCTGCTAGTGGATTGCATCCATCCTTTGGGATGTCAATCCTAGCTGGAGTATTTTGTAGCAGGGATGTGTGATCTGACAATCTTCTGGTTGTCAGTAAACGAATCCGGTAATCTATGAACTGTGTTCTAGATGTGTAAGATCTTCAGGATCTCATCATCACATTGTTTTGTTACCGGATCGTAGTGGGTCAGACTTTTTGTATCCCACGTTAACATTTGCTTCGTGCTAGACTTTTCAATGTCTAGGCCCATTTTGGGGAATAAGTCTCATCAAAGTCACAGTCTTCAAGACGTGCCTTAAAAGCGTCCCCCGTTTAGGGTTCTAGGTATCTTATAATTGAGGGTGAGTCAAACCCTACATAAATACCTAGTCGATGTTGAGGGCCCATCTTGGTCCTCTGGGGTGGTGCAATGGGGATATAAACTGCGCAGCCGAAGATTCTCAAGTGAGAAATGTTCGGCGGCGTTCCATATGCAAGTTGCATTGGAGATAGACTTTGACCTCCCGAGGGTCTTATTCTTATTAGTGATGCAGCATGCAAAATTGCATGTCCGCATGCATCTACCGGCAACTGGGATTTCATTAGCAATGGACGTGCAATCCATTGGAGTCTTTTAATTAGCGACTCAGCTAACCTGTTCTGGGTGTGAACGTGCGACACCGGATGTTCAATTTCTATTCCCATTGCCTGGCAATATTCTTGAAATGACTGAGAGGTAAATTCCCCCGCATTATTCAGATGTATTTTCTTTATTTGGTTGTCTGGAAAATGCGCCCGCAACTTTATTATTTGTGCCAATAGCTTTGGAAAAGCTAAGTTGCGGGTTGAAAATAGACACACATACAAGTATTTCGAAGATGCATCAATTAGTACCATGAAGTACCGGAAAGGCCCACTAAGGGATGGATAGGTCCATATATGTCTCCGTGTATTCTTTCAAGGAAGCTAGGAGACTCGATATCCACTTTAAGTGGTGATGGCCTTGTTATTAATTTTCCCTAGAAGCAGGGTACACAAGGGAATTCTCCCTTCTGAAGAATCTTCTGGTTCTTCAGGTTATACCCGTGGGATTGTGATAAGATGCGATGCATCATCACAGATCCGGGGTGGCCAAGTCTATCGTGCCAAAGTAAGAATTTGGCTGATGTCGGGCACTTCAAGTGCTCCGTCAGGTTTGCTTTCTCTCTCCGAATTTTTGTATGGTAGAGGCCCGATGAAAGGCTCTCAAAACGTTCAAGTATGGTTTTAACTCCATTTTCTTGAGACATTACATATAGTAATTCATTTTCTTTTACATTTGTTGTTTCCAAGTGGAATCTGTTAAGACGGATATCTTTGAAACTTAGTAAGTTTTGCTTGGAATTCAGAGAGTAAAGTGCATCTTTAATTTTTATTTCTGTTCCTTTGGGGAGCAACAAGGTTGCATTCCCAGAGCCTTCAATTATGTTAGATGGCCCTGAAATTGTATTTACAAGGCTCTTATACGGTATAATACTATGGAAGTAGCATTTGTGCTGAAGGATCGTATGTGTCGATGCACTGTCTACCAAGCAGTCATGAGAGCATCCCATCTAAAAAGATGAGTAAAACATTTGCATTCAGAAAAACTAAATTTTATTCAACAGAAATCAAATTACATCAAAAAAAGCTCTCATAAGATAAATTGTTCTGAATAGAATGCTAAGATAAATAAGGTAGGCTAATCAAGCATGTCATCTGATTCGAAGTCTTTTGCCGTGAACTTGACTACATTGTTCTCAGCCACCAGGTTTGATTCAGCATTCTTTTTCTTGCTTTGTTTATAAAGCTCCTGGAGATGCAGAGGGGTCCTGCATACTCTGGACCAGTGGCCTTTCATGCCACAGCTGTGGCACTGGTCTTCCCAATCCCTCTTGGGTGGGGGTGCATCATTTTTCTTGTTGCCATTCCTATGCCAGGTGAACTTGCGCTTCCCTTCATTCTTTCGGTGCTGCTGTACGTGGCCCTTGGCTTCTTTCTGTTGTCCCTCTTTCTTTGGTCTTTCTTTTCTTTTATTATCTCTCTTCTTTTTGAAGGAAGAGGAATGGTGAGCTTCTGGTAGAGGGGTAGTTCCGGGAGGGCGCATATTGTGAGTGGCGAGAGAAGTTCTCTGTTTTGCTTGGCCATGAGTAAACATGACAGCAGCTTAGAATACTTGGTGAACTTGCATTCACGGTATTGCTGCATGAGCATCGCATCTTTTTCATGGAAAAACGTATACGTCTTTTCCATCATGCGATCTTCTGAGACTTTCTCACCACACAACTTCAGGCGTGAGGTGATGCTAAAAAGTACTGAGTTGTACTCAACAATGGACTTTAAGTCATGCAGTCTCAGGTTCTCCCACTCATATCGTGCCCTTGGGAGTATAACAACTTTCTGATGTTTATACATGTCCTCAAGGGCAGTCCATAGCTCAAGTGGATCTTCGACCATAAGGTATTCAGCCTTTAAGGTCTTGTCCACATGGCGGTGAATATATATGATGGCTTGCGCCTTCTCTATATCGCTAACATTTTCTTTTTCTGTCACAACAGCAATGAGGGACTTTGCCCGCAGGTGAAACTTTACATCTAGCTACCAGCTTAGATAGTTTCTACCTGATGCATCCAACACTTCAAAATCAACGCTTGCAATTTTAGCCATTTATCTAGCAGAGCACAAACATGCATGAATTAATATTTTAATCAAAGAAAACATTTTCATGCGGAGGCAATATTTAATGAAAAGCTAAATGCGTGGATCGGCCAGTCCCACAAGAAAAAGTCCAAAGTCCATACAGTCCAAATTATACAATTTGCAGCTTTAAAAGGAAAATACAACTTTGGAAACCCCGTGGGTCCTATATGATATCTTCAGCTTCAAATGTGGCCTCCGTCTCCATGGAAGTTGGTCTTCTTTCTTTGACATTTACATAAATTCCTCACAACAATTTCTCTCAAAAATAAAAGAAAAGTACGGGAAATAAACTGTGTGACTTAAACAGCCGATCCAAAAACCACATTTAGCCATTCATGCAGAAAAATTGTGCTCTTCAACGTTTTCATTCACAGACATCGTAGGCAGTTATATTCGTATGAGGATAAGACATTTAATCACTTAATAATTATTGGACCACTGGGCAACGTCATACACCGTTAGGTTAGGTGACTAACGACAGAGCGGTCGCAGGATCTTCCTAATTATTAAGTTTTAAATATAATGCACAACCACGCATATAATATCCACAGAATTTGCCAGTGATGTAAAGCATGTAAAGATGATTTTTACAGGAAAATCATTACGATGCCAGGGTTGTATTGAAAATGGGTTTAATCAATCAAATTGAATAAGAGCCCAAAGTTGACATTTTCGTTGTAGAAGGAAAAGGGTTTTCCTTTTTAAATCATCCCAAATAACCCCCAAAAGTCCCCAATAAACCCTTATATGACCGATAATTGCCCCATAATGTGCCGTGATTTTTCACGAATTTATAGGCCCTTAAACGCCCTTTTTAAATTAAATTTGGATACAATAAGCCTTTTAAAGCTTATTTTTAGCCCCTTTAATAGTAATTTGCACCTTTTCCAATTCTTTTTGAAATATCGTCTATGGGCCTGAAGCCCGCAGCGTGGCTGCGGGCTTCAGGCCCGTAGTCACAATCTGTTTTTGTGTGGAAAAGTGGTCTGCGGGCCTAAAGCCCGCAGGGTTGCTGCGGGCTTCAGGCCCGTAGTTTGAATTTATTTTTATTATTTTTTCCGAATTGGGCTTCAGGCCCATTATTGTTGAGGGGCGACGGCTAAGGTTAGCCGCCACCGCCCCTCACTGTAGCACCGGAGGAGCCCCCCTTCAGGGGGGTTTGTAGCGGCGCCGCCCCTCAGGCGAAGACTATGGCCCACCCCGCTTCAGGCGGGGGGCCTGGGGGGCGAACCGCCCCGTGGGCGGTGACAGAGGGTGCCCCCCGCTTCAGCAGGGGGCTGGGGCGCGAAAATGCCCTACGGGCGGTGACAGAGGGCCGCCCCCCGCTTCAGGCGGGGGGGCAGGGGCGTGAAACGCCCCTTCGGTCGGTCGACAGAAGGCCGCCCCCCGCTTAAGATGGGGGGGCAGGGGCGTGAACTGCCCCTTCGGGCGGTCGACAGAAGGCCACCCCCCTCTTCAGGCGGGGGGCAAGGGCGTGAACCGCCCCTTCGGGCGGTCGACAGAAGGTCGCCCCGCGCTTCAGGCGGGGGACAGGGGTGTTTACTACCCCTTCGGTCGTCGACAGTAGCCGTCCCCCGCTTCAGGCGGGGGTTGGGGCATGAACCGGCGCCCCCCCCGCTACAGGCGGGGGTGGGCCACGGAGTATTACGGATGGGGGTTTGGTCGGCGGCAAGGCCACCGGCGGGCTCAAACTAGGGTTTATACAACATAAAACCCTAAAATTTGATTTTTTGGGACGAAAAATTCGTCGTTTTTAGGCGATCTAGCAAATCCCCATATCGATCTTACGAGATCTAGGAGTAGAACAATCATACGTATGATTAAAAACATCGTTTTTAGTGATTTTACCTCTATATCCGTCCTCCAGATATAGCGACAGTTGAACGAAGCCCTACGCGGATGACGACGCTCGATTGAGGAAGCCTTGCACCGCGCGCGTGGATCTCCCGTCTCCTTTCGCCTTCGAAACGAGCGAAAAATTTGTGGAAAAAAAATTTAGAGGCTCGTGCTGAAAACGTGTTATGAATCACTTACTGGGGGAGGAGCCCCCAGCTC
Organism: Scilla litardierei; assembly: GCA_030789695.1. Taxonomy (NCBI): domain Eukaryota; kingdom Viridiplantae; phylum Streptophyta; class Magnoliopsida; order Asparagales; family Asparagaceae; genus Scilla; species Scilla litardierei. The sequence continues at coordinate 90,118,932 of CM061131.1, read as the reverse complement.
TTTATTTATAGGCAATTGGGGAGAATACAAATATGGGCTACAATGATATGGGCCTATCTCTAGGATAGCCTAGAATCTCAACCAACTACGGTTAAATAACCGTTCACAATAGTTTGAACCAAGAGATCGCCATCTTCAACAAAAAATTAAATGAAGACAAAATTAGGCCAAAAAATCAATCATTTAAAAAGATACATATCTTTCGAAAAATATAGAAAAATCGCCTCGAGTTCAGAAAAATCCGTAGAAAAGTCCGTTGGAACAGGTAGATCACCATAATTAACTGAAAAATAATGGATGACAAAATTACGCTACAAAAATCATATCATTTAATAAAAAATCCATATCTTCAGTAAAATGTTCAAAATAGACCTAAGCGAAAAAATCCGCAAAATGTCCGTTGGAACCAAGAGATCACCATCTTTAACAGAAAAATAAGAGAAGACAAAATTAGGCAAAAAAATCATATCATTTAGTAAAATGATCCATATCATTAAGAAAATGTTGAAAATTGTCCAGTTCTCAAAAAATCTGCAAAAAAATCTATTGGAACTGAAATATTGTCATCTTCAACTAAAAAATAAGAGAAGACAAAATAAGGCCAAAAAAATCATATCATTTAATAAAAAGATCCAAATCTTCCAAAAAAGTAGAAAATAGCATCGAGCACAAAAAATCAAAATTATCCATTAGAACCGAGAGATCGCCATCTACAACTAAAAAAAAATAAGAGAATACAAAATTAGGCCAAAAAACTATATCATTTAATAAAAAGATCTATATCTTCACGAAAATTTAGAAAACAGCCTCGAGCTTAGAAAAATACCCAAACATGTCAGTTGGAATTGGGATTACTATCTTCCACTGAAAAATAAAATAAGACTTTATGCAATAAAAATCATATCATATAAAGATTCATATCTTACATAAAATGTAGAAAATAGCCCGTAGCTCAGAAAAATCTGCAAAAATGTCTGTTGGAACCGGGAGTTTGCCATCTTCAACGAAAAAAAGAGAAATTTGGCCATAAAAATCATATCGGTTAATAAAAAGATTTATATTTTACAGAAAATGTAGAAAATAACCCAGACTTCAAAAAAAATCCGCAAAAACTTCTGTTGGAACCGGAAAATCGACATTTTCAACTAAACAAATAAGAGAAGACAAAATTAGGGGATAAAAATCATATCATTTAATAAAAAGATACATATCTTCATAAACTTTAGAAAAGTAGCTCAGATTTCAAAACAATCCTCAAAAAAGTCCGTTGGAACCGGGAGATCGTCATCTTCAACAGAAAAATAAGAGAAGACAAAATAAGGCCAAAAATTATATCATTTAATAAAATGATCCATATCTTTAGAAAATTTAGAAAATAGCACAGATCTCATAAAAACGTGCAAAAATATCTGTTGGAACCAGGAGATCGCCATCATCAACAAAAAAATAAGAGAAGACAAAATAAGGCTATAAAAATTATGTCATTTAGTCTAAAAATCCATGTCTTACAGAAAATGTAGAAAATTGCCCGGAGCTAAGAAAAATTGGCAAAAAGGTCTCTTGGAACCGGGAGATTGCCATATTCAACGAAAAAACAAGAGAAGGCCAAAGGTCAAAAAATCATATTATTTAGTAAAAATATCCATATCTTCCGGGAAAAATAGAAAATAGGCTCGATGTCAGAAAAATATGCAAGAATGTCAGTTGGAACCGGGAGATCGCCATCATCAATTACAAAATAAGAGAAGACAAAATTAGGGTATAAAAATCATCATTTAATAAAAAGATCAATATCCTTAATTAACTGTATAAAATAGTCGCGAGCTCAAAAAACAGCAAAAATGTCCGTTGGAAACATGATATCGCCATCTTCAACTGAAAAATAACTGAAGACAAACTTAGGCTATAAAAATCATATCATTTAATAAAAAGATCCATATCTTCCATAAAATATAGAAAATAGCCCCCAGCTCAGAAAAATCCACAAAATGTCCATTAGAACCAGGAGATCGCCATGTTAAACTTAAAAATAAGATAAAATAAACTTAGGCTATAAAAATTATATCATTTAATAAAAAGAGCCATATGTTCCATAAAATGTAGAAAATACGTCGAAGCTCAGGAAAATCTGCAGAAATGTCCGTAGGAGCCCGGAGCTTGCCATCTACAACAGAAAAATAAGAGAAGACAAAATTAGGCCAAAAATCATCTCCTATAATAAAAAGATTCATTTCTTTCAAAAAATATAGAAAATAGCACGGAGCACTGAAAAATACGTAAAAATGCCCGTGGAACTGGGAAATTGCCATCTTCAACTAAAAAAAGAGAACACAAAATTAGGCCAAAAATCATATCATTTAATAAAAAGATTCATATATTTCATGAGATATAAAAATTAGCCCGGAGCTCTGAAAAATCCGTAAAACTATCCGATGGAACTGGGAGATCGCCATTTTCCACTGAAAAAGAGAAGACAAAATGAGGCCAAAAATTAAATCATTTCATAAAATAATACATATCTTATAGAAAATGTAGTCCCGTAAAACTATCCGTGGGAACTGGGAGATCGCCAACTTCTACTGAAAAAGAGAAGACAAAATTAGGCCCAAAATTAGATCATTGCATAAACTAATACTTATCTTATAGAAAATGTAGTCCCAAGTTAAGAAAAGTCCGCAAAAATGTCCTTTGAAACCGGTAGATCGCCATCTGCCCCTGAGAAAAATAAGAGAAGAAAAATATATGTTGTAAAAATCATCTCTTTTAATAAAAATATAAATATCTTCCATAAAATGTAGAAAATAATACAGAGCTCAGAAAAATCAGCAAAAATATCAGTTGGAACAGGGAGATTGCCATCTTCAACAGAAAGTTAAGAGAACGCAAAATTAGGCCAAAAATCAAATCATTTAATAAAAAGATCCATATCTTCTAGAAAATTTTGAAAATAGCCCCAAGGTTAGAATAATCCGCAAAAATATTCGTTGGAACAGGGAGATCTCCTTCTTCAGCAGAAGAGTAAGAGAAGAGAAAATTTGGCCAAAAAAATCATATCATTTAATAAAAAGATATAAAACTTCTCGAAAATTTAGAAAATAGCCACGAGCTCAAAAAAATCTACAAAAATGTCTGTTGGAACCGGGAGATCGCCATCTTCGGCTGAAAAATAAGAAAGACAAAATTAAGTTATAAAAATCAAATCATTTAATATATAAATATACATATCTTGTAGATAATGTAGAAAATAGCGTGGCACTCAAAAAAAAAAATCCGCACAAATGTAAATTGGAACCGGGAGATCTCCATCTTCAACTGAAAAATAAGAGAAGACAAAATTAGACCATAAAAATCATATCATTTAATATAAAGATCCATATCTTCCAGAAATGTAGAAAATAGCTTGGGGCTCAGAAAAATTAGCAAAAATTTTCGTTGAAATCGAGAGATCACCATCTTCAATTGAAAAAAATTAAGAGAAGTCAAACATAAGCTATGAAAATCATATCATTTAATAAAAATTTCTATATCTTCCATAAAAGGTAGAAAATAGCACCGAGCTCAGAAAATTCCGTAAAAATTTTCGTTGGAACCGAGAGATCGTCATCTTCAACTGAAAAATAAGAGAAGACAAAATTAGGTTATAAAAATCATATCATTTAATAAAAAGATTCATATCTTACAGAAAATGTAGAAAATATTCCGGACCTCAAAAAAATCCATAAGAATGTTCTCTGGAACCAGGAGATTGTCATCTGCAAAATAGCGAAGACAAAATTCGGCCAAAAATCATTTCCTTTTATAGAACGATCCATATCTTTCAGAAAATGAAAAAAACAGACTCACGTAAAGAAAAATCGGCCAAAATGTCCATTGAAACTGGAAAATCGCCATCTTCAAATGAAAAAAAATAAGAGAAGACAAATGTTGGCTATAAAAATCATATTATTTATTAAAATGTAGAAAATAGCACCGAGCTTATAAAATCTACGAAAATATCTGTTAGAACAAGGAGAACGCCATCTTCAACTGAAAAATAAGAGAAGACAAAATTAGGCCAAAAATCATATCATTTAATAAAAAGATCCATATCTTCCAGAAAATTTAGAAAATAGTCACGAGGTCAGAATAATACGTAAAATATCTATAGAAACTAGAGATCTCTATCTTCAACTTAAAAATAAAAGAAAACAAAATTAGGCCAAAAATCATATCATTTACTAAAAAGATCCATAACTTCTCGAAAATGCCGACAAATAGTCCCGAGCTCAGAAAAATCCCCAAAAATGTCCCTTGGAACCGAAAGATCGCCATTTTCAACTTAAGAAATAAGAGATGACAAAATTATGTTATAAAATCTTATCATTTAATAAAAAGATTCGTATTATAAAAAATACCTGAAGCTCAAAAAAATCCGCACAAATGTCCATTGGAACCGGGAGATCGCCATCTTCAAATTAAAAAAATAGAAGACAAAATTAGGCCAAAAAATCATACCATTTCCTACAAAAATACATATATTCCAGAAAATGCAGAAAAATAGTCTCAAGCTAAGAAAAATCTGCGAAAATGTCTGTTGCAAGCGGGAGACCGACATCTTCAACTGAAAAAATAAGAGAATACGAACGCATGCTATGAAATTCATATTATTTAATAAAAAGTTCTATATCTTCCATAATATGAAGAAAATAGCACCGAGCTCAAAAAATACGCAAAAATGTCCGTTGGAACCAGGAGATCACCATCTTCAACTGAAAAATAAGAGATGACAAAATTAGGCAATAAAAATGATACCATTTAATAAAAAGATCCATAACTTTCTGAAATTTAGAAATTATTCCGGAGCGCAGAAAAATCCGCAAAAATGTTCGTTGAAACCAGGAGATCGCCATCTTCAACTAAGAAAGGAAAAAAATTATTTCAAAAATCATATCATTTAATTAAAAGATCTATAACATCCCGAAAATGTAGAAAATAGCACCGAACTTAGAAAAATCGACAAAAATGTCAGTTGGAACTGGGAGATCGCCATATTCAACTAAATAATAAGAGAAGACCAAATTAGGTTATAAAAATCATATCATTTAATCTAAAGATTCATATCATACAGAAAATGTAGAATATAGCATGACGCTCAGAAAAATCCGAAAAATGTCTGTTGAAACTGGGAGATTTCCACCTTCAACTGAAATATAAAAGACGCCAAAATTAGGCCAAAAATAATATCATTTAATTAAAAGATACATATCGGCCATAAAATGTAGAAAATAGCATCGAGCTCAGAAAAATCCGCACAAATGTCCATTGGAACCAGTGGATCGCAGTATTCAACTAAAAAAATAAGAGAAGACAAAGATTAGGCCAAAAAATCATATCATCTAATAAAAAGATTCATATCTTCCAAAAAATGAAGAAAAATAGTCCCAAACAAATAAAAGTCACCAAAAATGTCCGGTGAAACTGGTAGATCGCCATCTTCACCTGAAAAAATATGAGAAGAAAACTATACGCTATAAAATCATCTCATTTAATAAAATGATACAAATCTTTCATAAAATATAGAAAATAGCACCGAGCTAGAAAAAATCCGCAAAAATATCAGTTGGAATCGAGAGATCGCCATCTTTAACTGCAAAAATAAGAAAAGGCAAAATTAGGCCAAAAATCAAATCATTTATTAAAAAGATCTATGTCTTCCTAAAAATTTAGAAAATAGCCACGAGGTCATAATAATCTGCAAAAATGTCTGTAGGAACCGGGAGATCACCATCTTCAGCTGAAAAATATGAGACGACCAAATTTGGCCAAAAAATCATATCATTTAATAAAAGATCCTTAACTTATCAAAAATGTAGAAAAAGAGTCACGAGCTCAGATAAATCCACAAAAATGTCTGTTGGAACCGGAAGATCGCCATCTTCAGCTGAAAAATAAGAGAAGACAAAATTATGCTATAAAAATCATATCATTTAATATAAAGATCCACATCTTATAGGTAATGTATAAAATAGCCCTGAGCTCAAAAAACCGCACAAATGTAAATTGGAACCGGCCATCTTCAACTGAAAAAAGAGAAGATAAGGTTGAGCCAAAAACATTTAATTTAATTAAAATATCTATATATTCCCGAAAAGGCACAAAAATAGTCCCAAGCTAATAAAAAATCCGCCAAAATGTCTGTTGGAACGGGTAAATTTCCATATTCAACTGGAAAAAATAAAAGAAGACAAATAATGTAGGCTATAAAAATCATTTCATTTAATAAAAGGTCATTATCTCTCATAAAAAAGAAAACAGTACCGAACTTATAAATATATGCAAAAACGTCCGTTGGAACCGGGAGATCGCCACCTTCAACTAAAAAATAATAGAAGTCAAAATTATGCCAAAAATCATATCATTAAATAAAAATATACACATATTCCAGAAAATTTAGAAAATAGCCCCGAGGTCAGAATAATACTCAAAAATGTCCGTTGGCACCGAGAGATCGCCATCTTCAAAAAAAAATAAAAGAAGACAAAATTAGATCATAAAAATCGTATCATTTAATATAATGATCCATATCTTCCAGAATATATAAAAAATAGCATGGAGCTCAAGAAAAATAAGAGAAGACAATTGTAAGTTAAAAAAAATCATTTCATTTAATAAAAAGTTTAATATCTTCCATAAAATGTAGAAAATAGCACCGAGCTCAAACAAATGTACAAAAATGTTCTTGAAACTGAGAGATTGCCATCTTCAACGGAAAAATGAGTGAAGACTAAAATTAGGCTATAAAAATCATATCATCTATTATAAAGTCTCATATCTTACAGAAAATGTAGAAAATAACCCGAAGCTTAGAAAAATCCGCAAAAATGTTCGTTAGAACCAGGAGATCGTCATCTTCATCTGAAAAATAGAGAAGACAAAATTAGGCCAAAAATCGTATCATTTCATAAAAAGATACATATCTTTAAGAAAATGTATAAAAACATACTCAAGCTAAGAAAAATCCACAAAAATGTCTATTGGAACCGAGAGATCGCCATTTCAATCAAAACAGAAAAAATAAAAGAAGATAAACGTAGACTATATAAATCATATCATTTATAAGGATGTAGAAAATAGCACCGAGCTTATAAAAATCCACAAAGTTGTCCATTGGAACTCGGAGTCGCCATCTTCAACTAAAAATAAGAGACGACAAAATTAGGCCAAAAATCATAGAATTTAATAAAAAGATTCATATCCTTTTAGAAAATTTAGAAAATAGTCCAAGGTCAGAATAATACGCAAAATCATTGGACAAGGGAGATCACTATTTTCAACTGAAAAATAAAAGTAGACAAAATTAGGCCAAAAATCATATCATTTAATAAAAAGATCCATAACTTCTTGAGAATTTAGAAAAATAGCCCCGATCTCAGAAAAATCCGAAAAAATGTCCCTTGGAACCGGGAGATCATCATCTTCAACTGAAAAATAAGAGAAGACAAAATTAGGTTATAAAAATCATATCATTTAATATAAAGATTCATATTATACATAAATATAGAAAATAGTACAGATCTCAAAAAAATCCGCACAAATCTCCATTGTAACCGGGAGATCCAATCTACAAATTTAAAAAAGAGAAGATAAAATTTATCGAAAAAATCATAACATTTCATAAAAAGATACATATCTTCCAGAAAATATGGAAAAATAGTCTCAAGCTAAGAAAAATCTGCAAAAATGTCCATCGAAACCGGAGATCCATCTGGCAAAAAATAAGAGAAGACAAAATTAGGCTATAAAAATTAGGCTATAAAAATCATATCATTTAATAAAAAGATCCAAAACTTCCCAAAAATGAAGAAAATAGCACGGAGCTCAGAAAAATCCAAAAAATGTTAGTTGAAACCTTGAGATCGCCATCTTTAACTGAAAAATTGAGAGAAGAAAAAATTAGGTCAAAAATTGATATCATTTAATAAAAAGATCCATATCTTCCCGAATATGTAGAAAAATAGCACCTAGCTCAAAAAATCGAGAAAAATGTCCATTGGAACCGGGACATCTCCATCTTCAACTGAATAATAAGAGAAGATAAAATTACATTATAAAAACCAAATCATTTAATATAAAAATTCATATCGTACAGAAAATATAAAAAATAGCTCGGAGCTCAGAAAAATGCGAAAAAATATCTTTTGGAACTGGGAGATCGCCATCTTCAACTAAAAATAAAAGATAACAAAATTTGGCCAAAAATCATATCATTTAATAAAAAGATACATATATGCCATAAAATTTAGAAAATAACACCGAAATCCAAACAAATGTCCGTTGGAACCGGAGATCACAATATTCAACTGAAAAAATAGAAGACAAATTTAGGCCAAAAATCATATCATTTAATAAAAAGATTCATATCTTCCAGAAAAAGTAGAAAAAATCCCCAAACCAAGAAAAATCCGCAAAAATATCTGTTGGCACTAGGACATTGCCATATTCAACTTAAAAATATGAGAAGACAAAATTAGGCCAAAATATCATATCATTTAATAAAATGATACATATCTTCCAAAAAAAAGTAGAAAATAGCCCGGAACTCAGAAAAATCTGCAAAAATTTTCTGTTGGAACCGGGATATCGAAATTTCCAACTGGAATATAAGAGAAGACAAAATTAGGCCAAAATATCATATCATTTAATAAAATGATGCATATCTTCCAAAAAATTGGAAAATTGTCTAAGCTTAGAAAAATCCGCAAAAATGTCCGTTGGAACCGGGAGATCGCCATCTTAAAATGAAAAATAAGATAAGAAAAAATTAGGATAAAAAATCATATCATTTAATAAAAAGATCGCCATTTTCAACTGGAAAATAAGAGAAGACAAATTTAGGCTATAAAAATCACATCATTTAATAAGAAGATCCATATCATTCATAAAATGTAGAAAATAGCACCAAGCTCAGAAAATGATAATACAAATCTTATCAGTTGAAGATGGCGATA